>JBAMCJ010006686.1:0-22967 GCA_037075205.1 Drosophila prostipennis | reverse complement strand
CGCATACTGGTTCCCTGTGGGTTGCAATTACTGAGAGAGATAATAGCAAGAGTTCCTAGGGATGGCTACAAATTCTACTAGTTAATTTACTTACTAGCAGAAGGTCGGAAGATACTCAGGGGAAGGTCCCCGGCTTCCCGCAGGATGACATCCTCCGCCAGGGCTTTGGTGTAGGTATAAGTATTAGGAAAGGATCCCAGTAGAGTGGGCGTCAGATTATCCATCATTTGGTCACTCAGCAGCTCGCTCATGGCCAGAACCTTTTCCGAATCGCAAGTCAGGTGCTCGGGATAGAATTTCTCCTCGATTCGAAATATCACGCAGTTAGAGAAAGCCGTTGAGATGTGCAAATAGGCCTCCAGGTGAACCATCTCCTTGGCCAGTCGGAGCATGAGTCTTGTGGCCCGTGTGTTGATGGCCAGAGCCATATGGAGTGGCTCATTAAAACGCACGGTGGCTGCTCCATGGATGACTATCTGCACCTCGGAGGCCAAGAGATGGCGATCCGCCTTACTAATGCCCAGGTCGAACTCCAAACAATCGCCTGCGATGATGGAGATCCGCTTCAGTGCCTCTGGCCTTTCCTGCAGCAGCACTTCAAATAGCTTGGGGAAGGTAAAAACAAATATTTAGCCTTGGTTCTGAGCTCTCTTTACTCTTAACTCACCGGTTCCTTTTTCCACAAGGCAATGCGTTCCTGAATATCCTGACCCCGTTTCGGTCTGATCATTGAATAAATACGTTTCACATCCGTAGTTCGCAAGAGTTTTTCAATTATCACTAAATTAATAGAAAGACAAGATATTTATAGTATTATGATGAATTATTGCACAATCTTTCCTAAGTTAAATACCTTTTCCCAAAAATCCTGTGGCGCCTGTCAGGAACACCACTTTATCCTTATAAAATCCTTGGATCCCGGTGTCCGTTTCGGGACTTGATATTTCGTTTTTCGTTGTCATTCTGAAGGAATTCTGCCGAAGCTTTCAAGTTAAAAGCAAACTTAATAAGAAATCAATTGGGCATGGTCGTGCTTTTTATATATGCTCCTCCGTTAGACGCAGAGTCATTTGTACAGTGACCCGGCCAATCGTATGCAAAATTAACCCGAATACACCAGTGCCTTATGAATAGTCACAGCTACGGTTGGATTGCATTTCTCGGCTCTTGGAAAGTGTTAAACCATTTGATAACTAAACATCCATCAGTGCTAGCATGTTTTTATTTAAATAAACTGACCTATTATAGCCTATTTGAAATATGTTCCTTGATGTCTGTGTGTATATGAACAAAGGGCTACCGAAGACTCTTTTCGTTGGCTGGTTCGATCATTAATTTTGCGGCCCAGGTGTTGATAACCAAAGGGACACGAAGAGGTTCATTTCATCTCACGGTTGCTGCTTCATTGATAACAATCTGCACCTCAGAGGCCAGGAGACTTCTCTCTTTCTCACAGATTCCCAAATCAGATGTCAATAGCTTAGCGAATTTTTACTCAAATACGCCATGCTGTCTTCTGTTTGGTCATCCGTTGATCTTAACAGTGTTTATACCCTTGCAGATGGTATTATGATTTCAGTCAGAATTTTGCAACGCAGTGAAGGAGACGTTTTCGACCCTATAAAGTATATATATTCTTGACCAGCATCACTAGACGAGTCGATCTAGCCATGTCCTTCTGTCCGTCTGTCCGTCCGTCTGTCCGTCTGTCCGTCTGTCCGTCCGTCTGTCCGTCTGTCCGTCTGTCCGTCTGTCCGTCCGTCTGTCCGTCCGTTTCTACGCAAACTAGTCTCTCAGTTTTTAAGCTATCGGGATGAAACTTTCCCGAAAGTCTTCTTTCTATTGCAGGTAGTATATAAGTCGGAACGACGGATCGGACAACTATATCATATAGTTCCCATAGGAATAATCGGGGAAAAAAATGTAAAAAAATTATATCTTGGGTGTTTTTGAACCTATAACCTCCTTTTGGAAATGCCATTTTTTAGCTAATTCTGAATTTGGAATAAAATATGACCCATAATATGACTCTTTTTAAATGTTTTCGAATTTCGATTTTAATTTTATTAATATCGAACTACTATATCATATAGCTGCCATAGGAACGATCGGATATTTTTTAAGACTAATTAAGAGCACCACCAAAATCTAGAGAGAAAGTAAGAGTAATAAAAAATCAAAAATTACAGTTGAAAGTTAAAATGAACTAACTAAAAATTAAAAATTTTAAAATTCAAAAATTTTAAAAAATCAAAAATAAATAAATAAAAATTAAAATCAACATTTAAATATAAAAGTCAATTAAAATAGTAATAGTAGTAAGAGTAATAATGAAACGGATTATATATATACATTGCAATCTGAGCCGACGCAAATGTTAGCATATAAGTTAAGCTTTAAGTTCAGCCTTCAAATTGTACACCTGTGACTAGCGCCTTAATTTATAAGTATGCTACATGCTTGTAGCGCTGGGACAATCAAATAAATAAATACATTTTTATCCGTAACTAATCAAGTAATCCAGCACAAACCACTAAAATTCATGCAGAGCCGTGTCCCTGTTTTGTATTAGATTTTAAGTTTTGTAAAATACCCTATTATTAATTTTTCCAAAGTGACCGATGTTATAATTTATAAGACCTAGCCTTGTCGCATCGGGATAAAACAAATAAATAAATTACATTAAATTAGCTGGTCGTCCAACTCACTCAATTCACTCATATATAAGATTTACACACTTTGTTCGGCGAACATGTTCGTGTGTTCGTCTTTGGCGGTAGTGTTCGCGTTCAAATTTTATAGAAATTTGTTTGACGTTTTGTTCGACAAAGTATGAAACGAATCTATCTTGCCTGTCTTCGCGAAAATGTTCGTCGAACAAATTCGACTGTAGATGGCCTTTATTTAAAAAAATAATTTTATATTCAAATCTACGATTTAAATATTTAATATTTTCATATTAAAAACTAATAAAAACCGCATTTGTTGAAAATCATACCGAAAGATATTTAAATAAACTTTTTTAGATGATCCTTCAGGATCGAGAATCAGAAGGCTTGTGGCAGAGCAATATAATAAATAAATGTGATTTAAGTAAAACTAGTGAATTTTTATACTTTCTATCAGTTACAATCAATGCAATTTTAATTTGCGCACAAACGTATGTATGTTTGTAAATTGGAATTTGTTGTTTTCAAATTTTTTGTTTTGAATGAAACGAAAACATTTGTACACACACGAAAAGATTGGCATCCAATACAAAAGTAGCAAAGTAACGTATTATTTTCAGAATCCACATTTGATCGATAATTATTCATTTTAAACTTGACAAATTTTGCATTGGCTAAAAGGCCATAGAATAACTTATGATCTAAAAATCATCTTGATCGGAGCAGTGGTTTAGATTTTTTAAATCGAAAAGTAGCCCACAAATTATGGGGGATATCGAAATTTCTTTTAGATTTCCAATTAGGCCTTTTCAAAGCCTAAAATTCTGCAAAATCCAATTTTGAAATTCCAACCACTTTAGAAGTTAAGCATTAAATACATTTAATTTGTTTGCTCAAAAATTTTGATTCAAAATATGGATGTTGGAGCTGTTTGGGGCCTCTGGGGGGACATATCGGACCGTAGTGGGCGCCAACGCCCACTTTAATCTTTAGAGATTACTAAAATGTTCACCACATACAGGAAATAATACAAAAATTTAATTTAAATTCTTATAAATTTTATTAATTTTTATCTTTTTTAAATTTTTTTCAAACATAAAATGTAAAACATCTCTCGTTGACTATTCCGACCTCTTTTCTGCTGGTAAATTAAACTACAAGTTTGGCCAAAGACCACAGGGCGAAACCAGCTGCGGAGATCAGCGAGGATGTAAGTGCATAGTGAAGGATCTTAAGGCTGTAAAAAGATGTTATAAATCAAACCGAAGCGGAATAGGGAATTTGAAAAAACAAACCGCATCCTCAACTTCAGACCCTTGGCAATGGACTCTGCGGTGGGCTGCTCCTTGCCAATATACAATCGCATTCCGTACATGGCGGACTTGAAGTAATCGCTCCAATCCAGGCGGGCCATGTCAAAGTCGAACAGATTGCGGTCTTCCTTGGACATCGATTGCCTCAGTTCCATCGTGTTGGACGTGTCAAAGTTCCAAGTGGTGCTGGAGAAGGGACCCAGGACGGCGATGTTCTTGTGAATCTTCCGATAGAGCTCCACGAGCATGGGTTTTCGGCCTTTGAGACGTAGTATTACATCAAAGAAATAACCGGGCAGGGTGTGAAAGAAAAAGGCAGCCAGGAGGAAGAGGGAAGGGTTGGAGATGCACAGGACAAAGGGATACCACAGCATCTTGGTCAGCGGAATGATGTCGCGGTACACAACGGATAGTTTGATGAATTCGCCATTGGTCAGCAGGTTGTTCTCGCTGGGGGCAAACATGTAAATCGGGGGCCTCTTCACTTTCCCACTTTCGACAGATTTCTCCGCCGATTTCCAGGCGCAGGCCAACGCCACATTGACACAATAATCAGCTGGCACTAAACTGATCTTGGAATCGGGGTCAGCAGTGTTCACCCTCATTATGCCGCGAGCTGCGCCGAAGCAGAGGGCCAACGGTCCAAACAGATTGTCCACCCACCCATTCAGAGGCTCCTTGTAGGTGGACATTACTGGGAATATTCAAGTTGCAGCTTTTGAAGGGTAATCCCATTCGGGGTAATGCACTTACTGATCGCCGGTCGGAAGATGGACAGGGGAAGATTGCCCGCCTCCCTAAGGATCACATCCTCGGCCAGAGCCTTGGTATAGGTGTACGTGTTGGGAAAGGATCCCAGCAGGGCTGGTGTCATTTTGTCCAGCGTCCCGTCGTTCACCAGATCAGCCAGGGCCAGAACTTTATCCGAACTGCAGTTCAAGTGCTCCGGATAGAAGCGCTCGGCAATGTCGGTCACCACGCAGTTGGAGTAAGCGGTGGATATGTGAACGTAGGACACCAGGTTGGTCATCTGCTTGGCCAGCTGAAGCATCAGACGGGTGGCCCGAACATTGATGGCCATGGCCAAGTGCAAGGCCTCGTCGAATCGCACGGTGGCTGCTCCATGGATTACAACGTGCACCTCGGCTGCCAGGATCCTTCGATCCGATTCGCTTATGCCCAGATCCGGATCCAGGCAATCACCAGCGATGGGGCACACGCGCTGCAGTGCATCTGGTTTGGTCCGCAGGAGCACCTCGAACACCTTTGCAAATAGAAAGGGTTATGTGAGCTATCTATCCTTCCTGGGACAAACTTTCTCTCACCGGATCCTTTTCCCAGATCGAAATGCGCTCTTGGATGGGCACTCCCTTCTTGGGTCTAATCAGCGAATATATCCGATTAACCTCCGTAGTCCTCAGTAGTTTCTCAGTTATCACTGAAAATCATAATCCATGAGTTCGTGTTAATATTCCACTGCACTACTGGGCTACCTTTTCCCAAGAATCCTGTCCCGCCCGTGAGGAAGACGGTCTTATTTTTGAAGAAGCCTTGTATTCCATTATCCATTTTAATCCGACTGAGGTACTTTGCCGATTTGCGTGCTACTGAACTGAAAAGTGATTCCAAACTAGCAGTTCTATTTATTTAGGAATCTATAAGTTACAGACACCCTAAAAAGGTCGAGTTCAGCATATTCAAGGCAGGCAATGGACTCCCGTTTTAGGGAGGAGCGCGTGTTACGTATGGGTTCGAATATTCCAATATAAAGTACACATGTGTAATTACTTCAAAATAAACAAGTGAACCATAATAAATTTAATAGGTTTTTGACGTGTTTTTGGAATGTATACATATTATATTTAAGAAGCTATTTTGCAGTAAAATATTCGAAATCGTACTGATTCACTAAAAATAATCCGAGCTGCTTTCTCTAACGCCTAATTGAAATTAGTTTGTGAATTTCAGGAAGTGTAAAATACCATTTCGCTTGCTTGTATTACTGCATTCATTTGTATGTATATTGATCATTTATGAGCAAGAATTAGCTATATAAGACACGCTTACAATAACTCGTCATTTACAGTAATTACGTCAATACTGTGTTGTACACGAGCTGGTTTTTATGAACGTGCCGCATATGAAAATCTATTTATTTCCGACCAGTTTTAGACATCTCGGTGCGTATACGAAGCCAGAAGACAGATATAAGAAATCTATATAATCGAAAAGGAAATAAAACATTGGCAGTGGCAATGTGCCCCGACTATCAGATACCCGTTACTCAGCTAAAGGGAGTGCGAGGGAGATGGGGATATAAAACTTTGATCACGCATAACTTTTTAATGAATGGTCCGATTTGAAATTTCTTCTACATTTCGATGGGTATTGATAAACACAATAGAACTGCATGTTTACTTTTCCGAAATATTTAAATTTTTAAAATTGTTTATAAGCGATTGTGGGCGTTAGAGGGGGCGTGGCACCTTTTTGAAACAAACTTGCGCTGCGTAGGAACTCCTAGAATCTGCATGCAAAATGCCAATCTTCTAGCTTCTATAGTTTCCGAGTTCTCAGCGTTCAAACGGACGGACAGACGGACATGGCTATATCGACTAGGCTAGTGACCCTGATCAAGAATATATATACTTTATGCTTCCTTCTAGCTGTTACGTACTTTTATAAATTTTTTTTAATAAAACAATTTTTTTTAAGTGTGTATATATGTATATGTATGTATTTGTTTAGTGACTCATTCATTGGGTCTGTAAAGATTTTTGTTTACAAATTTAAATTGAATGCATCTAATTTACAGTATGAGCTTGACCAGCGAAAATACAGCGAATCCGGCCAAACAGCATAGGAAGAACTGCAGGATATGATGGAGCAGCTTTAAACTATAACGAGACTATATATTATACTTTGTTCCCCAAGAAGTTCTTAATAGGTAATTACCGCTTGATCAGCTTCATGCCTTTAGCTATGGACTCCGGAGTGGGCGCCTCGTTTCCGAGAAATTGCCTCATGCCTCGAAGGGCCTGAAGGAAGTATTCAGTCCAGTTGAGGCTTATCATATCGAAGTAGTATATCCTTCGATCCTCCTCCGACATGAGCTGCCTCAAGTTATCCGTGTTGCCCATGTCGAAGTGCCAGCTCTGGCAGGCAAAGGGCCCCAAGATGCCCAGGTTCTTGTGTATCTTCTGGTAGATCTTCACCAGGCGCGGTTTCCGGCCACTCAGCCAAAGAGCCAGGTCAAAAAAGTAGGCAGGCAGGGTGTGATAGAAGAAGGCGGCCAGCGGATAAAGCCACTGCGATGTGATGCAGTGGAGAAAGGGATACCATATCATTGAGGTGAGCGGACAATAGGTGCGTCCATCGAGGGCGTGCTGAATGAATTCCCCGTGGGTGAGTTTGTTTTCCTCCTTCGGCGCCAGTTGGTAGATGGTAGGACCCAGACTCTCCAGCGACTTCTTTCCACTGCCATCCTCGATGGTCTTCCAAGTGCAGGCCAGCGTCATATTGGCACAGTAGTCCACGGGCACCAGGCTCGCCTCCGCCTTGTGATCGATGGTGGCAATACGGAGAACACCTCGAGCCACCCCGAAAAGAATGGCCATCGGTCCGTACATGTTGTCAATCCAGCCGGAGATGGGCTCCTTGTGAGCCGCAATGACTGGATAATGGAAAAACCTTTTCTTAAAAAAAGTAAGACAAGTAAGACAAAGGTAGATCACTCACTGACTGCCGGTCGAAAGATGCAGACGGGCAAGCCAACCGCTTCCCTCAAGATCACATCCTCGGCCAGGGCTTTGGTATAGGTGTATGTGTTGGGAAAGGATCCCAATAGGGGGGCTTCCATGTTGTCCAGCAACTCGTCACTCATCAGTTCAATCATGGCCAGAATCTTATCGGAACTGCAGTTCAAGTGCTCCGGATAGAATCTCTCCTTGATATCATGGATAATACAGTTGGAGAAGGCTGTGGAGATATGAACAAACGCCTCCAGCAGTCTCATCTCCCTGGCCAATTGAATCATCAGCTTGGTGGCCCTTGTGTTGATGGCCAACGCCACATGAAGCGGTTCATTAAATCTCACCGTGGCGGCTCCATGGATAACAATCTGCACCTCGGAGGCTAGAAGCCTTCGATCGTTCTCGCTGATACCCAAATCGGATTCTAGACAGTCTCCAGCAATGGGCCAAACTTTTTGAAGGGCCTCCGGTTTGGAGTTCAGCAAAAGTCCAAATACCTTTTCTCAAATTCGTAAGAGGGTTATTCCATATGTATGGAAACTCTTAACTTACCGCGTCCTTTGACCATGTGATGATCCGCTCCTGAATCTCAATTCCCCGCTTTGGTCGGATCAATACGTAGATACGTTTCACCTCCGTGGTACGCAATAGCTTTTCAATTATCACTTAAATATTGAAAGAGATCCGAAAGACGAATTTCTATTATTGTGAATCATAGCAAGTTTAACATTCTTTTAACTTTTACCTTTTCCCAAAAAGCCTGTGGCTCCAGTTAGGAAGGCAGTTTTGCTGCGGAAACATCTTTGAATATCGGTATCCATTTCACCATATAAAATTCAAAAATGGTGTTTACACTTCGATGTGGCGGCAAAGAGTCCAAAACGTTGACTTCGTGTTTAACTAGGAACAGCTATAATGTAAATCACCTTGAATTCACTTCGGATATTTATACAAAATTCGTGTTCGTTCGGTGAACTACAGACCCAGGGCTGGTATTTACGAATAAAATTATAGTACTATCTTACGAATTTAGTTTACAAATTTAATTTAAATTAAGGCTAGGAATGGAAAAGTCAGAGGAGTGTATATTTGATTTAAAAAATTGTCTAATTTAATTTTATTTTTGTATCCCTGTTGTATTCCCTCATAAAAAATTACATATTCCTATAAATTGTTTGGGTGATTTGCCAACCAAATGGGCTTTAAAGAAGGTCTAAGTACGGCTTGTAAATAAATTTATAAATTTCAAACCATTACCTATTTTATTACTGTATGGCTGGCAGTGTAATTATTACTGTAATTGCTACCACAGCATGGGGTTTGATAAAACATTCGCTAACCTAGGTCTATTACATGAGCGTTGAGCACTTGCTTTATTACAAACATGATTATAGTGCCTCGTAACATATTTATACCCTTGCAGGGGTATGATAATTTCAGTCAGATGTTTGCAACGCAGTGAAGGAGACGTTTCCGACCACACAAAGTATATATATTCTTGATCAGCACCAATGGCCGACTCCATCTAGCCATGTCCGTCTGTCCGTCTGTCCGTTTCTATGCTATCGCGATGAAACTTTCCCAAAAGTCTTCTTTCTATTGCAGGTAGTACATACATATATATGTCGGAACGAGCCGGATCGGATTACTATATCTTATGGCTCCCATAGGTATAATAAAAAAAATAATGGAAAAAACATTGTGACTTTGATTTTTGACAATTTAAAAACAACATTTTAAACAGGAATGCTTGCAAGGCTGGCCGAAGTTAACTTCCTTTCTTGTTTCTTAATTGCTTAGACAAAAAAAATTTTAGAAAAAATCAGGGAGCGAAAATAGCAGTTATTGTATTGTTTTTTTTTTAAAGGAGTGCAGCTCTTTATTTTCTGTTTTAAATACCAAGTTTAAATAGCATTTCATTTGTTTTTCGAATTCACTTATTCTTTATACTTTGAGAACAAATGTTATTATACCCGTTACCCGTAACGCCCACACTCGCCTTAAGCCATTTTTGAAAGGTGTCTGGCGCCCACACCTTTAAAGATTTCGGAAAAGTAAAAATGCAGTTTTATTGTGTTTATCAATACCTATAAGAATGTATAAACTTTTCAAATCGGACCTTTCTTTGAAAAGTTATGCGCGATCAAAGTTTTATATCTCCATCTAACTTGCACTCCCTTTAGCTGAGTAACGGGTATCTGATAGTCGGGCCACCCGGCTATAGCGTTCTCTCTTGTAATAGTGATATTTTTTAAAATAAGACATACAATAAGCTGTAATTTTCGGTGGCACATAAATCTCTTTAAGTGAATAAATACTAAATACCTCATTTGCCATAAAAATGCATCTCTATACCGTTAAACGTATAAACGTTTTTAAAAACAATAGGCTATTTTTTAATTTTGTATTTAATAAGAAATCTAGCTATATTTGGCTACTTTTTATAGCACGTTCTGCTATAAATGACGAGCGATGTCTGGCAACACTGGCAGCAACACGCCCTCATCTCTACTGTAGGGATGTCAAATATTTTTAAAATATCGTATCGGTGATATATTTTCTTTAAGAAAAATATCAATATGATATATAATATATCTCCAAAAAAAATTTTTTTCAGTTGAATTTCAAAATTTTAGCCGCGTAAATAAGCTAAGCCCTAAGGTCACTCTACTGAGAGAGCCGTTCCCCTCTCAATTTAACATAATGTTAAGATACAACGTTTTCTTACATTGGCAGAACTGTTGCGCCTCTGCCGCTGCTCTGCCAATGTAAGAAAACGTTGTATCTTAACATTGCTGTTAGAAAAACCATGAAATCTAACATTTAGGAGCGCCAAATTGGCGGAATGGGGAAACTGGTTTAGGGAAACGGGCGCCCTCTATGGAAACATATGAACATCGGAACGAAATAAATATCACGATATAAATATATTTTTTTTGCAAAAAATATCGATGTATTGATATTTTTATATATTTTTTGCATCCCTACTATTGCGAAGCAAACAGCTGTTGTTGTATAATTTTGATGTGAGGAAATGGCCTGCGCCAGAAAATTGCTTTTCCGCGTTTTCCTGAATAACTCCTTGACGGCGAACCGAACCATCACCATGTCCGCCGCCCGCCGCGCCGAGCAGGCCATCGAGAAGCTGAAGGAGGACAATCCCTACTACTCCAAGTACGCGGGCAAGATAGCCAAGTTGCAGCAGACGTCGGCCGAGGAGTTCCTGGATCGCGTGGAGCGTGTGGTGAATCCCATCAAGGATGGCCAGAGCCAGGCCAGGTGAGATCTAAGTTCGCAATAGAAGCACCCTTTGGCTAATTTCACCCATTTCCAGGTGCTACTCGGAGCTGCTCAATCCGAAGCAGAAATTGCAGGCCGAGCAGGCGGCTGAGCTGCCCCACAAGAAGCTCACCGACATCATGAAGCTTGAGCTGATTGCCGACAAGAGCGCCGAGGAGGTCTCCCAGATCTGGCTGGAGTACCACAAGACCAAGGAGGTCCTGGCCGCCACTTTGACCACTTCTCAGTTCGAGAGCCTCATGTCGCGGGCCAAGGAGCACCCAGTCTTTTTGCTGCCGCTGCCCCGCAGCGAGGGCTTTGAGTTGTTCGTGCTGCAGTTTGCCGCCAACACCGTGCACTTCACACCGCTGCTGGCCTACCAGGTGCACCACGAGAACGCTCCCGAGTGCCTCACCCTGGTCCACTACACCGAGGTGCAGGACAAGGGAGTGGTCCTGATGCGCGGCGAGTACGACACCAAGGTACTCACCGCCCAAGAGGCGCAGTGCCTGGCCAACGAGCTCCAGATGTTCTACCTGAAGCCCGACGAGGGCAAGCTGAGCCTGCTGAACACCTTTACGCGCAAACCGGATGAATTCAAGCACATGGATCTGATCAAGGAAGTGGAGAACATTCAGCTGGTCTAGGCTCTGCGAATGTAGTCAGAAATAAACGAAGCAAACACGACACCAACACATCAAATACGAAAAAGTGGTAATTTTTTTAAATTCTTTGTCTTCACAAACACAGGAGATGGAGCACTTTGATTTCGTCATGGAGCAGATTGGTAAATGCCCCAGGACTACAAAGTATTTGTATGCACAAGCATAGTTTACCGCACACAGGTTTTGGGAGGGTCCATTTGTTTGCTACCCTGACGCTGGGTCTTCTGCAGATGCTGACCATGCAAGAAACGATGGGCATGGGTACCATCGGACCAGCCTCTGTCTGTGATCTGCACATGAATCAGGCGCAGTTGGCCTCGTTAACTGCGGCCGGCTTTATGGGTATCATATGCTCCTCCTACTTCTGGGGCTACATTACCGACAAGAAAGGTCGGCGTTGGACCTTGTTGCGAACCATTCTTCTGAGCAATTTGTGTTCACTCGTTTCCATGTTCTCGGTCAGCTCCACTGGCTTCTTTGTGATGCGCTTTGTGACGTGTATTTTGTGAGTATCATGGGTAAATTAAACGAGTTGACAGATTTATCCTCCGATCAGTGTGGCCGGTCCTAGTTTTGTGGCAGCGACCTACCTGAGTGAGTTCTGCTCGCAACGGATCCTGGTCCGTACCGTCACCCACATGTACATGTTTTCCGGCTTCGCCATGATCTCCTGCCCAGCGTGGGCCACGCTCTTCCTGAGCCCAAACTTCATAGATTTTGAGGTGCCATTGGTGGGCGACCTGACGCTGAGACCCTGGCGGGTATTGGGCATGGTCTACATCCTGCCGGGGGCGGTGGCCTTTTTCCTACTACTGCACCTGCCGGAGAGTCCCAAGTTCCTGCTCATGATTGGCGATACACAGAGGGGATTGGCGACCATGGAATGGATATCCCAGAAGAACACTGGACACGGCCTAAGCGACGAGCAGATAGAACACTTGCGCGCCTACGAAGATCATGTCCGTGTGAAGCGGCGGAAGAGGAAAAATAACGTCCTGCGCTCGTTGCTCGACGATGCGATGCCCCTGTTCCGGAAACCCTTTATCGGTTACTTCCTCTGCGTCTGCTTTGTGATGTTCGTCCTGGGGCTGCTGTGAGTGTGCTGGGTGTCTTGAGGATTCCCCTTTACTTTGTCCACAAACCCACAGAGCTAATGGCCTGGGCATTTGGTTTACGGCCATGAGGAATCGCGCCAATATGCGGCAGGGTAACACGCAGGGCATGACCTTCTGCAGGCTACTATTTGTTCCCGAAACGGGTCCTGTTATGGAAACTGAAGCTGACTTCGAGGCGGTAAGTTAAGGAATCTGTGCATAAATGTATCCTGTTCAAGGTATTTAATTTCTCCTTTCCCTTGTGTAGGTCTGCGACGACTCCTTCCTGGGCTTCAATAACTCCTTTATCCTGGGCGGAGTGTATGTCGTGCTGTACAACCTTTGCTGGTTTTCTCTCTTCTGCGTGCACAAGAAGGTGATGTTCGTCTTATCCTTGTTGTCCGCCTCCACGTTTGGTTTCCTGCTAATCGTTGTCACCAATCCCATGATGCAACTCTTTTCGCTGGTGTTCCTGCTCGCCTTTCCGGGCGTTACAATTGGTCTGCTGGGTGGTGCCCTCCTGCGCTTTGTGCCCACCTACATTCGCGCAAAGGCTCTGTGCATCAGCCTGATGTGGTGTCGCTGTGGTGCAGCTGTTGGAGCGATCTTGGTCGGTTCCTACATCCAGGACAATTGCGAGATATTCCTGCTGGCTATCGCCATTCTACCTCTGAGTAAAAGCCAATCCTTAAGATTTATATTAATATTTTCCTATTCCTAATTATTTTTCCACAGTTGCCGCTTGTATGGAGGGATACTTGCCATTGTAATTGACGGTGCTTTTATTTTTATAAAATAACTCCTCATATTTCAATATTTAATCCGTATCTGTTTCCAACGTGTGCTTAAAAGCCTAAAAACAGTGTTCAAACACACCTTTCCCTCAATTCAATCAGGTTATTGAGGTTATATACAGGCCCAAAAGTAGGCAAGAATAAAAGGTCTTTGGTTGTTTATAAATTAACTTTGTGTGGTATACTTAAAGTATAAAGTTTAATGATTGCTTATAGTGTATTTAGATTACTAGAATCATTGTCGAATATTCAATAAATGATGCCAGCATTTACACTACAGCCGCATCTTTAAAAACGGTCTTGAATATTTTCGTCGTTACAGAAAATTGACATAGAAATCATACGTTACTTAAAGAAAGTCTCTAAAAATAATACATTTTTAACAAAATACTATTAAATATACCGCCAATTTCTGAACCTTCGTCGAACATTCAAATAACTTGTCTCTTCTTCTATCCACAGGGTTCCTATGGAAAAATGTACTGAACATTCAATTTTCGTCGCATGTCAATGATGCGGCCCAGTCTAAACACACTATAAAGGTATCCCCCGAATATAAATTTGACATTTGGAGTAGCTAGCATTAACTAGGAATTTGGACCTCTTAAAAGGTGTATTGTGTGCTCCCAGGTATATTAATTATTTTCACTACTTTTTAAAGTCAAACCCATGTGCAAATATACTATAGGTTGCCACGATTTTTATACCCTTGCAGAGGGTATTATGATTTCAGTCAGAAGTTTGCAACGCAGTGAAGGAGACGTTTCCGACCCCATAAAGTATATATATTCTTGATCAGCATCACTAGACGAGTCGATCTAGCCATGTCCGTCTGTCCGTCCGTCTGTCCGTCTGTCCGTCTGTCCGTCTGTCCGTCTGTTTCTACGCAAACTAGTCTCTCAGTTTTAAAGCTATCGGGCTAAAACTTTCCCAAAAGTCTTATATCTATTGCAGGTAGTATATAAGTCGGAACGAGCCGGATCGGACAACTATATCATATAGCTCCCATAGGAATAATCGAGGCACAAAATGTAAAAAAAATTTATCTTGGGTGGTTTTGAACCTAGAACCTCCTACTTTTGGTAATGCCATTTTTTATCTAATTCTGAATTTCGAATAAAATTTTTTCAAAATCGGACGACTATATCATATAGCTGCCATAGGAACGATCGAAAAATTAATGGGAATATAATAGGAAATAAATTATTGCTTCGTTGACTTTTTTTGTATTCTCTTCTTCTCTGGGATATGAGTCTTTTTAAATGTTTTCGTTTTTAATTTTATCAATATCGAACTACTATATCATATAGCTGCCATAGGAACGATCGGAAAATTAGTGATTTATAGGAATTATCTGCAAGGGTATATAAGCTTCGGCTGGCCGAAGCTAGCTTCCTTTCTTGTTTAAAATAAATCCAGTCACCAATCGGTCGAAGAATTATGCCAAATTAAGAAAACACCATTTGATTGCACTCTTTAATAAAATTGAAGCATCTTGATGACAATTATTTGGATATTTCATTTATTCAACAAACATCAAGACTATAGTAAATACTTAATTCTGTAGCTGCAACTACAAATTCTCTCCCAACACGTTAAACTATTGCCCCGAAAATCAATCTAACCAAAAAGGCGTATGCTAATAATTATAATCATGAGTTAGTGACGTTGCCATGGTTGCGTAGAGTGGGTTTAAAACACCTCCTCATCATCCAAAGCGCGGACCTGCAGGATAGATCTATAATTTTCCGTCTGAAGTGAACTCTTCTTTGGTTACCAATTCTCCTCCGTTGTTAGCACTTTTTCCCATGTTAAAGTTGTCCATCTCGCGATTTCTTAGGATTTCCATCAGGGCTCCTCGCTTTCCGAACCGAACTCGGGCCCTGTCTCCGTAGTAGGTGTCCAGATCCTGCAGGAACTTATAAGCATCGGCCATGGTGTTGACATCGTTTTTGCGCGGAGGTCTGGAGTTCGAGGCCTCCACACTGCAGCCGGCGGCCAGAAGAGCGAGGGCCACGCAGACAATCAGGATGCAACGCATTGTTTGACACATAGTTCTGAAAAATTACAAGGTTAAATGCTCTTGTAGGAAGGTTCTACAAACAAAATATGTTATTTAGATTGAACAGCAAAGTCAGCTTGTTTTAAAATCAATTTAAATGAGTGGCGTCTATAAAGCTG
This sequence comes from Drosophila prostipennis, assembly GCA_037075205.1. Classification (NCBI taxonomy): domain Eukaryota; kingdom Metazoa; phylum Arthropoda; class Insecta; order Diptera; family Drosophilidae; genus Drosophila; species Drosophila prostipennis. The sequence goes on along the minus strand of JBAMCJ010006686.1, from coordinate 7,220 downwards.
CAAATTTTACACATTTGATAAATACAAAACCAACAATTTAACAAAAATCTCACTATTTGCTGAAGTTAGGGAAGGTCGTCAAAAATTAGCAACCGCTAATGATTGTGTACACCCAATATATAACTATTTCTTGGGCAAAACAAAATAATGTTTTTTTAAAGAACTTATAAAAATTAATTGTTTTGTAGAATACGTAAAGGTTACAATGTGTACCTATAATTAGATGGTTTTTTCCATTCATAATAATCGTTTACAGGGTAGAGAAAACCTTAGATCTAAGTACCGATATTAAGTAATTTAGATCTCGTATCACTCGCGGACCTATTTAGGGGTCTGGATCTTTGGAGGGCCTCACTTAATAGCGGGCAATCTGGTATGGTAATTTGTTAAATCTCGGTTAAATGATCACACAAGCTCACTGCCGTCATTTATGGTCCGTCAATGATTTTTGGGCGGGACTGACGCAAGTTGCTAATACTTGCGCTCAGCAAAAAAGCAAATAAAACCGATAATTACGAGTTTTATAAGGCACTTAGCTTCTAGTTAGGCCCGACATGACCCGAACGAAAGGATGCAGCTGGGAATCATTGTTTTACGACCACAATAGTTCTAAGAAAGCGTATTTATTTACTTTACTTGCTTTTAATGAGAGATATTTGTTAGACTGAACTATCTTAAGTGATTTATGTTTCGTTCTTGGAAACTTACCTGATCCGAAGAGAAAATTTGAGTATTTGGGAGTGCTAGCGATATCACAATGCAATTGTTTGGCGGACTGTGTGTAATCAGCGGACGCGACCGTGAATAAATGTTGGCCAAAAGCCATTGGCAACAGGTATTTATAGGAGTCGTCGGCTGGAGGATGTGCCCGGCTTATCATGGACGACCCCACCCCTCCCATCCCACCCTCAGCCGGGTTCCGAGCAGAAGCGAACGGAAGTTGGCAGAACGATTCGAAACGAACAGCGGGCGAAACCTCTAAAATGTTTTCATATGCAGGCTAATTATGTGGCTGCTGCCGTGTTTGAACTTCTGCAGCAGCTGGAACGGAAGAGCCACCGGGAGTGGGAGTGGGAGTCCCAGTGGGTGGGCGGTATGCAAATGGGAGCGGAGAATATAGAATAGAGAACGGAGATTGGCGGGCGCTAACAAATAGTGACAGTTGGCTAACGAGATATCTGCAAAATGGGGGGCTATCAGGAGCAGAATTACGCATAACTGAATAAATGACAAATTTTCGATAAGCAGGATTATAGTGGCCGCTCCTGCCCCACCTGAAATCGGTTCAGTTCGGTTCGCTTTGGTTCTGTGATTTATGTGCTAACAGCTCACAGCCTAGCTGCACTCCTCCTTCCGCCTTCGCTGGCGTCACAGTTGCGGCTCAGTATCATTAATTATAGTATTTTGATTATTGTTTAATAACTGTTGGCTTAGACGGCGACGCTGATTGCGATACGCGACCCGGCCGATGAGGTATTAAGTGAGCGCTGCTCGACTTCCCATTGCTGTTTAATTTGGGGTCAGGCGGTTAAGTAATTTCAATAGCGATTCAATAACCGCCGCACTGCTGTAATCTGCTGCTATAGTGGCTGCAGTGCGTATACGTAATATGCTTTCCCCTGTCGAGATATGTATCACAACAACATGACATCACATTCACATCGTCAAGCGGGTTCTCGGGTTCTTCTGGAGGGTTATTAAGTTAATATTTGTTATAACCGTTCTGACTAATTAACGCTCTAGCCATTACTTATTTACTTGTTGTTTTTTGTGTTTGTCTCCGTTCTCTGTGCTACTGTTGTTGTGATTATCGCTCCAATTAAACTCGTTAGATATTCATTTGCGATGGGCGGTAGCTTTTCATATTTAAATCTAATTGCCATCCAGCTTTGTGGTTCCTCATTGTTCGGCTGAGAGTTTAGCTCCAGTTCCAGTTCCATTCCATTAACGGCCGCCAATATAGAGCACTTGCCTCTTGCTAATACCTAATTGGAGCTATGATAGGCGATTACATGCTTCGGCTACTGGCTACTGGTTACTGGGACGGCACTCCCCGTATGCTTACCTTGCGGTCGGATCGACATTCATTACAGCATCCGCACATCGGACAATGTCTGGCCGAAGTCCCCTGAACTTTCCTGCACTTTTCATTATTGTTATAATTATCCATTAACCATATTACACGAGGAGAAAATATAGATAAATATAAGCACATTTAGTAGTCAACATCTTGATATTCCTAGCAATAATAAATGCATAAGAATGATTAACGTTACTAAACGTTCTAACTTACAAGATAATCGTTTTAAAATTAATGTCCTTTTTGGAATATTTGTCGTAGGGCTGCAGCTAACAAAAATATTTTTAAAAAGCCTATAGAACGAATTTTTATTGTAGTTCATAAAATTCGGTGTGTCCAAAGATACGTTTAAAATAAACCTCACTTATACTTCTACTCGTTTCCCTGACCTCGCGACGACAATAAACCTCATATTTGATCAAAATCTAAAAGGTCGACAGACACACAACAACAAATTAATTTTTATTTCGTTCTGTAATACACTTTTGGCTATTATTTTAGTTTTCCGTGTGACTCAACCTACTATTGAGATGTTCTTTTAATGATCAAAGGTACTTCCAATATCTTAAATATGCTGTAGAAAAATACAAATTAATCGTTTTTAATACGATTTCCATCAGCTTGTTTACAAACAAACGTAACAAACTCTAATAAAACAATTAACATTGTGAGCAAATATTGTTCAATAAAATTTGACCCAGCGTACGAGTCGTATGAGTTATTTTTAGGTAAGGCTTAAGAGTCATTTGACCAGATACAATTAACTTGTTTAAATATTCAAGAGCAAATAATTATATTAACTGCGTTCAGAGCTTAACCCAAGCTGAAACTAAATAATCTTAATGTTGGCTTTAAGACTTTGCTACTTAATCAGTTGATAGTTCGCCGGGGAAGCCCCCGAGCTGGTTCAAGGACATACGTGTATGCAGTCGAATGTTCCGCATTGAAAGCTGGTAGAGCTGGTCAAGTCGGGCTGCCTTTCGGCTGCCTGGTTTTTCCCAGCACCTCCTATATGCACTTCATTGTTCTGTCTGTTGGCTGCGACTTTGCAGGGCTTTTGTCACCTTCCATGTGCTAAATCGCCAACGTCATCGTGCCAGCCGATGCCTCAGACAATAGTTGAGGCTGATGCGGCGCTGCAATTACGACAAAGTGCCTTGTTTTATACAGTTATAATTTTTAAGTTGCGGCCTGCGTTTTTCGGTTTTCAGGCCCGGGCTTTCCCTCTTTCCCAGGCCCATATCGTGTCAGCTTTGTGGTCGGCATAAAATATATACTTTTGCATGCCAGCCCCCAATTTCGGAGGAGAACCGTTTCCGCGGCCCTGACGCGCTGTTTGCGTAGATGCTGATAATTCCGATTCGATTCCCGGTCGTTTAAAACTACTTGGGGTAATTGAGCGCTTAATGTATGCGAAATAGTGTGTTTTCAAAGTGGAATGAGCAAATATATCGCTTGCTCACCGATCAGATCTGCTGGGGATCCGATTTTTGGGGCTTTCCTCGCCTGGAGGATGGTCGCCCATTGGAAGATTCCCAATTAGACGGTCGCCAAACAATTGGCTTATTGGCAGTCCAATGATAATTGTTCCTAAAAAATTTCGCAGCTCAATAACAAAGTTTGCATCTATTTGTGTGTGAGTTTTTGTTTGGCTTTCTGAATCTGGCAAATATTGAACTACATCCAAGGGTTAGTCAGATCCGTGGTATTCCACGTGAATCCGCCACTTGGGCAGCGAAGGGTGGTTGAGTGTGTAAAGGGTCAGTGGCTGGACGTCAGAGGCAATTCTTGGGAACGAAAATAGATATGGTTTTTACCATTTTTAATTTGTTTTGAGCAGGTCTGGGTATTTCTAATTAAGATATTACAAGTAATTGGAACACAATAATTAAACGATTGTAAAATTAAGTTTATCAAACGTCAGTCGGTACTTGAAAACAATTAGTTGCTTAATCTTGCTGTAGAAGTCTTGTATACGCTTTAAAAATTGTAAGGTAATTTACTTAAAAATCAAACTATATTGAGTTTCTCAACTCAATTAATTTATCCACATGCTGGTCATAAAACATTTATAGACCTTAGAGAATTTTTTTAGGCTTGCGGGCCTATAGAAGATTTCTTCACACCTATTTTATGGGGTTCATGGATGTATGAGGTTGAATAAGAAACGGGTTTCTATTTATTATATATTTATGGGCTATTTAAGTTTAAATTTATGATGTTGAGGTGCCTAGTGGGTTATACTAAATATGTAATAGGTGAATAGACGTATTAAATAATCTGATTGTGCAATCCTTTGGCCAAGGATTGGTTTAGCCTATCCAGGACTCTTTATATCCCAGAAATGAGCTTTTATTGAGGACACAACCTAGAACTTTCGGAGAAAGCATAAAAAGCGTCCGTTGGAAAATGGGACTTTGGGATGCCCCTTTGTGCGCCATAATTGTGGCCCGCGTTTGCCATAAACACAAACAACAATTAGCCGGGTAACAACAGCCGCCCAGTGGCAAATTGCGGCTAACATGCCATATGGTAGTTAGGAGGTAGCAGCTCATTGTCTGTTCTATTCGGGATCAGATCACCTAAAGTCCGCGCCACCTCAAACAATGGCGGGCAATAAAAGCACACATAATGGCAAGTTCTCAGACAAATGTCTGCCGGGAAGAACAGGTGAAGATGATATTTACTGACCCGCGTCTTAGGAACTACTTTAGATCGAAATAGGTCAAACTATAGAATACTTAGACAGTAGCCCCACTAACTGTTCTTAGTCAGCGTGATCGGATCAATCGCATGAGCACTTCATAGATCTGTCATAAATATCGAGCTAAATAACCGACGGACAATTATCAGAACAGCCAGTTAATAGCTAATCGTTATTGGCTGCTAAGAATCAGAACTGGATGTAATTGCGTCAAGAAGTGGCTTTTAATTGCGGCAAAAACTTCATGCATATTTATGGCCGGGCCGCAAAAAGGGCACGGGCACGTGTGCGTGTCTGCTGTGGCCAAGATAGTGACCGCTGGATTAAATAGAGTCATTTGAGCCATTAAATTTATGAGAAGGCAATTGCGGGCTAAGCGATCCCCGTAGACAATGGCTAACCCATCTAACCCAGCGCCGATCCCCGCGATCCCCTGGTGAATGTCGTTCTATCCAACCCAGGGGTTCTCGAGGGTTGGGTGTTGGCACTCGCATTTGTCTAGGGGGGTTCATAGCCCCCGACCCAGTCCCATTCCCATCCCCATACCCATTCCCAGTGGCAAGAAAAAGTGACTTAATGCTCGGAGTTTTCGTTTTGGCCAACGAGTGAGTGCGAACGTGTGCGGTTTTAGCCGAGCGCAAAGCCCGAGCAGAGGCTTGAATGTGGACCGGTTGTAGAAAGGTTGAGATGCTAGTACTAGCTCACTAGCTATCTGCCAACTGCTAGCCAGCCGATCCGATCTCCGCCAGACACTCGGCACTCGATCGGTCGAGAGATCGGGGATCGGCCCAAGAGTCCATATAAAGGTCCCCGCTGCAGTCGAGATCGCCGCATTAAGTTGTCAAAATTTGTGAGAATAGGAAGTGCGTGACAGTTCAGTTCGATTCGAGACAAAGCAGCGAGATTCTAGCCCAGCGAATATAAAGAATCGGAATCCGACAGAGAATCAAAAGCTAAGGCCCAGATCGGATCACGTTGGAGCGGGACTCTCGGGTGGACAATCGCCAGGAATCAGGCACTACTAATTCCTATTAAAACCCATCGGATCAAAACAAATTAAACCACTGCGGTTACCATGCAAATTCACCCGACCCTAATCGGAATTTCAATCGCAATCACAATCCGTAACGCGACCGACCTGTTAATAGTTTAATTTGCGGTCATAAATAATAACACAGGAATTAATTGATTTTCGTCATAAATCAATAAATAAATAACGTTCAATCAAGTGCAGCCCGTTGAAAAGGAAGGGGAAAACGGAAAAAATAAAATCAGATCGCGCCGGAGCTAAATTATTTTAGGTGCTGAAATGAAACTATTTACCAACCAAAGCCAGCGCAATGCAAGTGAGTATCAAGTATATGTATGCCCAGTCCAAAAAAGCAAAAGTGGCCAGTGCTTAATTAAGCCAAGCGGACTCCAAGCGACCATTGTCCGCATTGGTCAAAGCCAAAGGCCCATAAAAGTTAATTCGACTTGGGGACCACCGTTTCCAGCCAAGGAAGCTGCTGCCCCCACGCGATCGTAAAAATGTCAACAAAGATCTCTTGCACAAAACTGCTTAAATCGCCTAAAACAAGACCGCTAAGATCGCTGAAATGTGGAAGGAATGGTGCAATGGATTTTTAAACGCTCGTGCATGCTAATCAAGCCGATATAAAACGGTTTCGAAATTTCTCATTCAAGTTCCCGGCGAACATTAGAATGCTAATTACCGAATTACCACCAGCTGGACGCACGCGTAAATATTTAGTTTTTATTTATTGCAAAAATGTACCTGGTCCCCAAAAATAGCAGACCAGTTCGCTGAGCTCGGGTTCTAAAGTCTAAAGATTTTTGGCAGCACGACAGCTATTAAGCTAAAGCGATTCGAGCTGAGAAAAAAGTAATTTAAAATCGTATCATTTAGTGCTTTTTCTAGTGTTAAATCTTCATGTTTTATTTTTTTTATCACTCCTCACCATCGCGGCTCTTGGCCAAAGCAGTTAACATATGTTCAAAGACGTTGAAAAAAAAGGGGGCAGACCATCGGATCGGGCGATTTGCATAACAACAAATGAGCTGCCAAGGGCGTAGGGTTCTATACTTTGTAGGTCAGTTGTGTAGTAGGGTCACTCTAGATTAATTGTAAGCAGCTTGTATTCGTACACACTAATGATTGTACACGAGTACATGTAGTATGTAGATCTCCTGATCTCCAGTTTTGGCAAAGTCATTCGGAAGCGTACGTGTATTTATGTGTATTAACGGATCTGGACTGGTTAGTGCAATTAAGTTTGCATAAATTAAGATTTGAAATGAAATCGGTTGTGACTGAAAATGTCACGTATTACCTTACCATGAAGTTCGATGATTTCAATCGGCATAAATGCGCTGGGAAAACTGAAGGTGAACGCGATGATTGCCCAGCCCGGGTCAGATTGGCCCCATGATAAA
>JBAMCJ010006684.1:0-29748 GCA_037075205.1 Drosophila prostipennis | reverse complement strand
TCTTTTCTTAGAGTCCTGTATGTGTTCGTATCCTTTAATATGTCCTTCATTTTTTGGTTGTAGTCATCTTTGTTCATAGCTACCGTCTTGTTTCCTTTGTCTGAGGTCAATATTAAAATATCGTCATTTTCTTTAAGAAATCTCCTTGTTTGTCCCACTGTGTCTAGTATTGCATGATCAAATGCACTTTCTTGGTTTGATGTTTTGTGGTCTTTGATGAGTAAAGAGAATTGGGGCGTGCCTCTTCTTGTTTCTCTTTGTCAGTAATCGTCTTGAGGATTTCTTCTCCGTCCGCAATGTATTTTAAGAGAGGAAAGTTCTTCTTCTCTATTGGGAGAGCGAACTTTGGACCCTTCGCCAAAAGTGACTGAATTGCTGGCGGGAACTCGGTGTCCGTTTTGTTTACAAACCAGTCAGCTGTTTTTTTGTTGTCGGTTAGAATTTTGTTCCGTTCTGTCTGCAGTCTCTCTAATTTCCTTATGTGTCTTGTCTTGGTTGTTGTTGTTAGTTTTTTGGAAATGTTGTTCTCGCTCTCCATAAATGATGTGAAGTCGTTTGGGTCTAGCTGTCTTTGTAACGTCGTTCTCGCCTCCTCTCTCTTTTTGATCAGTCTTTTTTGTATATGGTGTTTATGTTTGATCAGCAAGTTTGTGTGTCTGTCCAGTAATTTGTTTATGTCAAAATGTAAGTCTTTATCGTCTGTAAATAATTTGTTACTCCTAGTGCTGTCTTTTATGAATTTAGGTATTATTCTTATTTACCTACATTTTAAAAGGAATTTAATGTTTGTAGTTAATTTAGTTAATTTAGTTGATGTTAGTTGAAAATAGTTAATCGTTGGTCTTGCATTATAGTAGCTTCGTTTAAGTTCAGCATATCCCATGTTGGAGTGTAATGCTATCGGCGTGCCTTCCGTTGTTTAATGTAGTTTGTTTTTGGCGACCTTTCCAAGTTATTAATATTGTTAGCCGGCTCGAGGTCAGGATTTTGAAAACGCAAATTGTTTAATTTTGGACGTTTGTCAATATATTTCGGTTGCTCTTCGGCAAACCGTCTTCAGGACAACTATAAAAAATTACAACAACGATTTCAATCTTAACAAACAAAAACAATTTACATACATGTGGGGTTTTGGATAAAGTTTATTAGAATATTTAATTAAAGTTTAAAGTTTTAAAGATTTAAAGATTACAACGTCTTTGAACTACAATGTCTAGAGGGTTTTATAAGTTTTATGATTCGCGAACGTCGTTTCTCTCTCTCTCGATGCGTCGTCTTCGGCTTTCTTCATTCAACTCAACGGCTCGTCTCTTGCCGCTTGATCTCGTCGTTTTTCATTTTCGCACTTCTCGTCGTCTATTCTTCGCACTCGTCGTTTTCGCAATCCTCTTTAGGTTTTCCCTTTGCTGCTAGTCATGTCGTTACTTTTAAGTTTAAATTGTTCGTTACAATTCAAATGAGTTTCATTCGTCGTTACATTTTAAATGGAACTTGTTGTTGCTTCTTAAATTAGAATTGTATGGCAAACGCACAATTCCCACATTCGGCCATCCTGCGTAGTATTCGTCTCGAATGCTTAGTTATCAGAATCGTCAGAAATTGTTGATATGTTGTTGTTGGTCGGCCAAGGCTTCATATATTCGGCACAACTTGAAGATTTACCAGGACCGTAGGAGTTTCCCAGCTTCTGAACGTCATACGAGTTGTTGGATTTAACCTTCGTTACCTGGTATGGACCCAAAAACTTTGGTTTTAGTTTATGGCCAGCACCGAATTGCGTTCGTTTAATGGCAACTAAGTCGCCCTGCTTGTACTCGTTTGCTTTCTTGCGTCGTAGGTTGTACGATTTTTTGTTCTCGTTTTGTAGTTTTAAAATTTGTAGCTTGGATTTTTCTCGGAGATGGTCGCGGCCATTTTTGAAAGCGTCCATTGTTTCCTTTTTGATCAAGTCCTGTAGCTGGTGATCTTCCTTGGTGCGCATTTTTATTCCAATCAAAAGTTCAAATGGTGTGGAATCGATACTTCTGGTGTATGTTGAATTTATGGCCTGTTGCACTTTGTTGACATGTTGGTACCATTTTGTCGGGTTGTCCACGCTGAGCTTGGAAAGAACTGAGATGATGATAGCGTTCAGTCTTTCAACTTGATCGTTGACTCTGGGTAATCCTGTGGTAGCTTTTATAGGCGTTATATTTTCCTCTTCGCAGTATTTTAGGAACTCCTGGGACGTAAAGGCTGCGCCTCTATCCGAAATGATGAGAGAGGGGTTGCCAAAAATCGCGCTTTGCTGTCGTAGTTTAACAATGACGTCATTTGTTGAGGTTGACTTGGTTGGATATAGCCAACAGAATTTTGTAAATGAGTCAATAACGGCAAAAATATGTTTGTAGTCCTTACTAGTTGAATCAAGGGGTCCAAGAAAGTCTACGTGGAATGTGTGCAGCGGAGCTTCGTCTTTGCTTAACGGATGTAGAAATCCTTCTTGTTTTCCTCGTTTGCGATTTGTGAGAATACAAGGAATACAACAGTTAATGTACTTCTCAATCTTTGATTCGATGTTTGGGATGAAATAGTCTTTGCAAATAAGATCTTTGGTTTTCTTAACTGCAAAATGACCTCTGTCATGAGCACGGCTTATTATTTGGCGCTGCATGTCCCTCGGGACAACGATTAGTTCGATGTCATTGACGAGCTTGTAGATAATTCCAGACCTGATGAAGTAATTATCGTGCGATATTGCACCGCTGTCCAGAATTTGTGTTACGGCTTTTAGGTGTTCGTCTTGACCTTGTGCTGTTTTAATTGCAAGAGTGATGCTGTCTTCTGTTATGGTCAAAGCTGGATGGCGACTTAGCGCATCCACGTGCCTCATTTGCACTCCTGGACGGTGAAAAACTGTACAGTTGTACTCTGCAAGTGCCATTACCCAACGACTGATCCTTTTGTTCAAGTCCTTCTTTTGCATCGTTTTGTTGAATGCGTCGCAGTCTGTGAAAATTTTGAAGAACCTGCCCAAGAGATAGACTCGGAACTTAGAGACAGCTTCCACAACGGCAAGGACTTCCAGTTCATAGCTCGGATATTCTTTTTGAGCCGGTGTCGTCTTCCTGCTCATGTAGTAAACGGGGTGCAGATGGCCATCTTCCGGAGATTTCTGCATCAGGACTGCGCCAAATCCATCCTGAGAAGCGTCCGTGTGAACTTCTGTTTCATAATCCTGGTTATAGATACTCAGAACTGGACTCTCTATCAACATTTTCTTCAGAGTATCAATCGCGACTTGCTCGTTCGTTCCTATTTCGATTTTTGTATCCTTCTTTGTCATGTCTGTGAGTGGTTTCGCAATTCTGGCATAATTGGGAATAAACTTTCGAAAGTACCCAGACAGACCTAAAAAGCTTTGAAGTTGCTTCAGTGTTTGAGGATTGGGAAACTTCACAACTGCGTCTATTTTTTCAGTGCTTGGATATAATTTACGGTTCTCAATAATATGACCAAGAAATTTGATGCGTGTCTGAAGAAAAGCGCATTTTTTCATGTTTAACTCCAGACCGTATTCTTCGCATGTTTGGATGACTTCTTTAAGGTTCAGCAATGCCTGTCTCTCGTCGCTCGAAGGGATGATTATGTCGTCGATATACGGCAAGGCGATGCCTCTCTGAGTTAGCGGTCGAAAAATGGCATTGATATGGCGCTGGAAAACTCCGGGCGAGTTCGACATTCCAAACGGGACCTTCCTGAACTGATATTGGCCGCTCTGCGTCACAAAAGAGGTGTACTTGCGACTCGACTCAGCAACTGCCACGTGAAAGAATCCATTTTTCAGGTCTATGGTGCTGAATATGTTTGCGTTCTGGAGTCGATCTAATTGTTCGTCTATGAGAGGTAATGGGAAGTGGTCTTTGATAATTACCTTATTTATGCGTCTGTAATCGACATTAAGTCGAGGAGAACCATCACTCTTTTTGACAAGAGCAACAGGACTCGTAAACTCGGAATTAGATTCCTCGATAATCTCGGCTTTCAGCCACTCGTCGATTTGCTCTTCAACCACGCGAGACTCAGCAAACGGTAATCGTCGCGGTCGCGAAAATATTGGGCTTTCGTCAGCGAGAACGATTCGCATCTCTACGCCAGTTGTCTTTGTTTTCTTCGGCTCGTAGTTTGATATTAGCTCACGAACTTCCGTTTGTGCACCCACACTGACCGCGTTGTTTATATTTAGTTCAGTTTCGGAAACCACATCGATTTTTAATAAGTTCATTTCCGAATCTTCGTTGTTGGAATGCACTTTTCGAACACTCAAACCATTGCGACCGAATAAAATGTCTGCGTGCAAGCATAGTTCTTCTCCGATTATTAATTTTATATCGACACAGTTATTTGGCACCACGTAAAAGTTGAGAAAATATTCATTTTCGTCGATTTCAACTGATCGCATGAATTGACCGATCGGGCGAATTTTGCTGTCACTATTACCGAAACCGATTATAAAAATGGCACAGCTTTCGAGTTTTGGTTTGTTCATCTCGATGTACAAGTCTTCGCGTATTATGTTAAACTTGCTGCCCGTATCGAATAAAGCTACACACTTTTTGCCATCGAATGCCACTTCTTTGCTAGTGATGTCGTTCTTTGGTTGGACACGATTCATATTAGATTTATTTTCAGCTGGCTTGTCTTTTTTCGCGCAGTTTTTCGAAATATGGCCGAACTCGTTGCATTGGAAGCACTTAGGGCCTTTCTTTTTGTTGTTGCAGTCGTTGGAAACGTGACCCTTTTCTCCACAATTATAGCAAACGCACTCTTTTTTGTAGTTTTTTATCGAACCGCTTTGGTTTTTCATTGAGCTGACTGACTTCGATTTTTGCTTGTCACTTTCGGTTTGGTAGTCCTTCAGTTTATTTTTGAATTCACTTAAATTTCTTGCGCCGTACAAAATTGATTTATTTACCGACAGTTCGTCGATCCCGTCAATGACGTACTGCATAAGCGCTTCTATTTCGACACTCCCACGCGAGGCGATGTCCTTCATGCGGTAGAAGTATTCGTACCCGGTTTCGTCTTGCGGCGTTTGGTTTCGTCTAATTGCTTGTGCACTTGCTTAGAGCTTACATTAGAACGAAATTCATCAAGCAATGCATTTTTAAGCGATTCCCACGAGTTTAAACCGCGTTCGTTGCTGACAAAAAGTTTGGCTATACCTTTTAGCGATTTTTTCGCGAACACTAATTTTTGCAAGTCGCTCCAGCACATTAGAGATGCCGTATCGTCGAATTCGCGCAACCAAGTCTCCACTGGTAAAACATCGGTACCATCGAAAACACGAACCGACTCCTCAACATCGCGAAAACTCAAAGCAAAAAGTGGAGAGTTCTTGCTTTCTCTGTTCTCCGAACTACGCACTACGCCATTTGCCTGATTTTCGCGGTCATTCTAAGAATTGGCGGACTTTTTCGCATTCCGTTGCGCACTCGTTTCGTTGCCGTTTTGCATTATGCTTTGGGCACTATTGAAAAGTTGAGAGTTACTGAGGCTATTTCCCCCAGGGTTCCCCTCGTCCACTGAGTCCTCGTCATCCTCCTCCTCACTTTCTTCGTTACCAGTAGCTTCTAGCAAGCTCTCACTCTGCAGGTTGTTGAAAATGTGCGAGAAAATATCGTCCACTTCATGGGATATTTTGAGAACACCACAAATGCTTACAAAATCACGGTCACTTATGTTTTCGCTAATATAAGCAATTTTGCGCCTGTATTCATCACTTTCTTTGCTAATGCAAAAACCACCAAACTCGCGAAGCCTCTTACGGTTGTTTCTGTCTCCTTCACTTTCGAACACAAACTTGTGTAATGCAACAATGCTCGATTTGCTGCTCGACTTAAGAGTTCCGGCTATAATTTCACCCAGTTGCGGCATTTTGGCACAGTGATGTTTTTAATTTCTATCCACCCAAGTTTGGACAAAAAATTTGCGTCGTTTTTTGATTCTTTTTTGCGATACACACACACACACTTGTGCGGTACGGAAATCGAGTACTTTATCCCGGTTGAGCCCCCAAAATGTGGGGTTTTGGATAAAGTTTATTAGAATATTTAATTAAAGTTTAAAGTTTTAAAGATTTAAAGATTACAACGTCTTTGAACTACAATGTCTAGAGGGTTTTATCAGTTTTATGATTCGCGAACGTCGTTTCTCTCTCTCTCGATGCGTCGTCTTCGGCTTTCTTCATTCAACTCAACGGCTCGTCTCTTGCCGCTTGATCTCGTCGTTTTTCATTTTCGCACTTCTCGTCGTCTATTCTTCGCACTCGTCGTTTTCGCAATCCTCTTTAGGTTTTCCCTTTGCTGCTAGTCATGTCGTTACTTTTAAGTTTAAATTGTTCGTTACAATTCAAATGAGTTTCATTCGTCGTTACATTTTAAATGGAACTTGTTGTTGCTTCTTAAATTAGAATTGTATGGCAAACGCACAATTCCCACATACATTTAATTTACACGTCTGCGTCCGGTGACGTGGAGTTGTTAACTAATTTTTGTTCCCTAGTAAATGTCTATATAAGTGAGCGCAATTGTCAGTGTCCGTTTTGTAGTTCATCCGTATGTCTGTAGGTGTGTTTATGATATGTAGCATTTCTATTGTAAATCGTTTGGTATAGTGTTGTTCTTGTGTTAAGATACTCGCCTCTTCGAAGTTCGGAGAGTGATTAGTCTTTGCACAGTGGGACATGAGTGCTGTTTTTTGCGCGTTCGTATGGTGTCTGGCTTTGAAGTCCGATTTATGCTGTGCTAGTCTGGTTTTTAGTTTCGATTTTGTTGTTCCTATATATATCTTGTTACATATTTCGTTGTTGTTGCCGTTGCACGGTATTTTGTATATTACGTCTTTTTTGTCAATTTCATCTATCTTTGATTTGGTTCTGTTGTATATAGATTTTAATGTGTGGTCTGGTTTATGTGCGATGTTTATGTTTTCTTTATCGTAGCAATCCGATTTCGCTAACCGTTCAGATAATGCCGGGACGTATGTAATTGACATATATTTTTTGTCTTTATTATTATAGCCGCTATTTTGTTTTGTTGTTTTGTGTTCCGATAATAATGTTTTAATTATGTGTTTTGGGAAATCGTTAGCTATCAACATTGATATTATCTCCTGAGTCGTTTCTTCTTGGTAATCCTTGTCTGAAATTTTGAGCATCCTCTGTATACAGCTTCTAGCTGTATTTATTATCATTTGTTTTGGGTGTCTTGAGTTGAAATTAATGATTCGTCCGGATGCAATTGGTTTCTTGTACCATTTTAATTTTAATTGGTTTCCACGTCTAATTACTATTGAGTCCAAATAAGGTAATTGATCGTTTTCTTCTAGTTCCATGGTAAATTTAATATTTTTGTCGAAAGAGTTGAGCGTGGTCAGTGTAGTTATAATGTCATCCTCTTGAATGATTGCGAACAGGTCATCTACGTATTTTGTCAGTAATCTTGGAGGTCGTCTTAGTTTTTCCAACGTGTTGTTCAGGAGAGTTTCCATTACAATATCTGCAATGACGGGTGAGGCTGGCGATCCCATAGGCATTCCTTTTAATTGTGTGTAAAAATTGTTTTCAAATTTGAAATATCTGTTTTCTTGAATACAAAATTTAATTATGTCCATAAATATTGTTTGCGGAATTTTAGTGTGTTCTTGTATTATTGTCCATTTGTGTTTAATTATGTCCAGGGCTAGATCTGTGGGTATACTCGGAAATAATGAAATTACGTCAAAAGAAATTAATCTTTCATCGTCGCCAATATATGTGTTGTTGATTTTTTCTTTGAATTCTTCTGAATTTTTGATGTTATAGTTAGAGTCTATTGTTATGTTTTTTAATATGTCAATTATATATTTGCACAATGCATAAGATGGTGATCCGATGGAGGAGCAGATTGGTCGTAGAGGTGTTCCTTCTTTATGTATTTTTGGTAGTCCATATATTCTTGGTGGTAATGCTGTGGTGGTTGTCAACTTATTTCTTTCGATCCTTGAGATAAGTTCCATTTTTGATAGTTTGTCCACTATTTCGTTATTTCTTGTTTGTAGTCTTGAGGTGGGGTCTTTTCTTAGAGTCCTGTATGTGTTCGTATCCTTTAATATGTCCTTCATTTTTTGGTTGTAGTCATCTTTGTTCATAGCTACCGTCTTGTTTCCTTTGTCTGAGGTCAATATTAAAATATCGTCATTTTCTTTAAGAAATCTGCTTGTTTGTCCCACTGTGTCTAGTATTGCACGATCAAATGCACTTTCTTGGTTTGATGTTTTGTGGTCTTTGATGAGTAAAGAGAATTGGGTTCGTGCCTCTAGAGAAGAAGAACTTTCCTCTCTTAAAATACATTGCGGACGGAGAAGAAATCCTCAAGACGATTACTGACAAAGAGAAACATGAAGAGGCACGAACCCAATTCTCTTTACATCACCATCTTATGCATTGTGCAAATATATAATTGACATATTAAAAAACATAACAATAGACTCTAACTATAACATCAAAAATTCAGAAGAATTCAAAGAAAAAATCAACAACACATATATTGGCGACGATGAAAGATTAATTTCTTTTGACGTAATTTCATTATTTCCGAGTATACCCACAGATCTAGCCCTGGACATAATTAAACACAAATGGACAATAATACAAGAACACACTAAAATTCCGCAAACAATATTTATGGACATAATTAAATTTTGTATTCAAGAAAACAGATATTTCAAATTTGAAAACAATTTTTACACACAATTAAAAGGAATGCCTATGGGATCGCCAGCCTCACCCGTCATTGCAGATATTGTAATGGAAACTCTCCTGAACAACACGTTGGAAAAACTAAGACGACCTCCAAGATTACTGACAAAATACGTAGATGACCTGTTCGCAATCATTCAAGAGGATGACATTATAACTACACTGACCACGCTCAACTCTTTCGACAAAAATATTAAATTTACCATGGAACTAGAAGAAAACGATCAATTACCTTATTTGGACTCAATAGTAATTAGACGTGGAAACCAATTAAAATTAAAATGGTACAAGAAACCAATTGCATCCGGACGAATCATTAATTTCAACTCAAGACACCCAAAACAAATGATAATAAATACAGCTAGAAGCTGTATACAGAGGATGCTCAAAATTTCAGACACGGATTACCACGAAGAAACGACTCAGGAGATAATATCAATGTTGACAGCTAACGATTTCCCAAAACACATAATTAAAACATTATTATCGGAACACAAAACAACAAAACAAAATAGCGGCAATAATAATAAAGACAAAAAATATATGTCAATTACATACGTCCCGGCATTATCTGAACGGTTAGCGAAATCGGATTGCTACGATAAAGAAAACATAAACATCGCACATAAACCAGACCACACATTAAAATCTATATACAACAGAACCAAATCAAAGATAGATGAAATTGACAAAAAAGACGTAATATACAAAATACCGTGCAACGGCAACAACAACGAAATATGTAACAAGATATATATAGGAACAACAAAATCGAAACTAAAAACCAGACTAGCACAGCATAAATCGGACTTCAAAGCCAGACACCATACGAACGCGCAAAAAACAGCACTCATGTCCCACTGTGCAAAGACTAATCACTCTCCGAACTTCGAAGAGGCGAGTATCTTAACACAAGAACAACACTATACCAAACGATTTACAATAGAAATGCTACATATCATAAACACACCTACAGACATACGGATGAACTACAAAACGGACACTGACAATTGCGCTCACTTATATAGACATTTACTAGGGAACAAAAATTAGTTAACAACTCCACGTCACCGGACGCAGACGTGTAAATTAAATGTATGTAAAATGTAAATTGTTTTTGTTTGTTAAGATTGAAATCGTTGTTGTAATTTTTTATAGTTGTCCTGAAGACGGTTTGCCGAAGAGCAACCGAAATATATTGACAAACGTCCAAAATTAAACAATTTGCGTTTTCAAAATCCTGACCTCGAGCCGGCTAACAATATTAATAACTTGGAAAGGTCACCAAAAACAAACTACATATAGAAGAAAAATATAAATAAATTACTTATAGGGTTCTAAGTTTCCCAATATTGTTTTTAAATTTAACTTGATTTTTGAAAAAAAAATTACTCAAATCGGTCAACTACATCTTATAGCTTCCATATAAACGCTTAGTACAAAAGGGAATATATCGGTTCTATTTCATATTTTGTATGTAAATTTGGATTAAGCCATTATTTATCAATTTACGTCAATGTTTAGATTTTTTTAAATTGGTTTGTAATTTCTAATTCTTATTCTTGTAATTTCTGTCAAGAAAATATTGCATAATTTAAAAAAAATGGGTATACATCACGTTTTTGATTATATCTCGATAACATATTCCGATTATATTTATATTTTCAACAAAATAAAACAACTTTAAATTATAATTTCAATTTTTTATTCATTTTCATCTTCATCGCTACTGTCAGAACAGTCAAAAATAGTCGAATATTCTTGCTCTAAGTGCGCGCGGAGAAACCAGGGCTGGCGACAATTCAAATTACGAACATTTCTTGCTAACTTTAACCGCGGTTTTCTCAGAAGAGGCACAAAAGGGCAGGCTAATTTTTTCAGAATTTGTAGTTAAATATCTAAACTTTTTTTTAAAAAAAGAATTAAAGGGGGATCTAGGGTGTAACACTACTTTACGTCCAAGAATATCCAAAAAAAACCCAATTTTTTTGGACAACTTTTAAAAAATTAAAAAAAAATAGTAATTATGTATCTAAATTTTTTATTTTTTTTTTAATATTTTAAGAATTGGTTGCTCTTAAAATTTCAATCGTTACATATACAACTTAGGCCCTTGGGCGATTTCAGAAAAATTTCAAAGATGTGTAAAAATACTTTTTTTCTTATTGGCTAAAATTATATTTCGAAACATCAACTTTAAAAATCTGTAGTATGAGAACCATTCATCACAGATCACTCATTCTTTTTGATTTGTATAGAGAATTCAATTGTTTTTTAAGTTGCATTGCAACATTTTGGAAAATCTTCAAAAAAAAAAAAACATTTTGGCAGGCTTTTTGTTCTAGGCGCCCCAGTGTGTGACGGACGAGAAAACCAAACGCGATTTACCTCCTGGATAAATTTATCCTTCCATTAGCTAAATTCTACTTTGCAGGACGGACGAGAAAACGGCCCTAAAGCAGCCAAGAGAGAGAGAAATTAGAAGTACAGCAAGTTCAGAGAGGTTGAGAGCGATGGAGTGGAAGAGAGATTACAAGAGTTTTAGCAAGTTTAGAGCGTGTAATTTACACTAACAAAGACAAGCGATTAAACAAATCCAATAGAAATATTAAAATAACTAAAACAATGCACCCGTTAATTGGGAGATTTATTTAAAATCACTAACACAATTGTTAGGCTACGCTTTGTTTATAAACAAACAGACTTAATGACAATTTTTAAAAAAGAAACAAGTACTGCGGACCTAGTGTTGATGGTCGCGGAATAAAAAAACCTGGCGCCACTCAGATGTGGCCGGCTATATTACAAATTTCCGGTTTTTTCTCCTTATTTTTCTCCGAATAAATTTATTTTCATCCCAGACTTCCATGATTTTAAATTTGGGGCTTTAAGCTGTAAACTAGAGCCCTGCACGAGTATACTCGAAATGCCCTTTGACTCAAACTTCAGAAAAACAGTTCGAGTAAGTCAGCTCACAGAAATTTTCGGATCAAGTAGCTCAGCTCAAAAATTTTGACGTTGAGCTGTTTGTTTGATCGAAAGAAAACAAGTATAGTAGCTCATAGATCATGTTTAGTAGATCAAGTATCCGAACATACCTACAAAATGTTATGTAGGAACATTGCTGAAAAATGTTATGTAAGAAAAGAGCTACAAAATGTTATGAAGGAACAGAGCTGAAAAGTTAAATTCTTGTTCTGTATATTGTACATCAATACCATTATCTTCCTTAAAATAATTTGATCTTCTCTCGCATATTCGTTACATTGAGCCATACTATGTATACTTTTGCTTTTCCGCGAATTCTTCAGCTAATGCAAATGCAACATATGTATTATTGAAGATTGGTCGTGGGGAAAGAATTTGAAAAGTTAGCCTCGATGGACCGCGATATCTTAAGAATGGGCAAGGCATTGTTGGGTTCGATAGTTTCTTGTAAGTGAAATTACGAGGTTCTTAAGATCCATTGAGGATCATATTTTCGTGATTTATGACCATCCTGTCTATCCATAAAAGAATTTTACACTATCTTCATCTAAAGAATTTAACATAAACGATAAACGAAAAATTTGTTCCCTTATTATAAATTAATTATTAACCGGAAATATTTGACACTAGACCCTGTGAGCTGTTCGGGCTGTTTGAGCTGTCCGAGTAAGCTGAAATGTTTGACTTGTTTGTTTTGTTGTTGCTGAGCTGTTTGAACTGAACTGTTTTAAAGGTATCCGTTAGGCACATGAGCTTGTTTGGAGCTGTTACTTGTTTACTCGATAATCCCATGACCTATGACTCGAAAGTCACAAACAAACAAACAAACTCTAACTCAGAGCTGTTTACAAGAATACTTGTGCAGGGCTCTAGTGTAAACACAAAATTCTTCAATTTCTATATTTCTGAAATAACATAAAGTACCCTCTCTTTGAAAATTTTGGGTTGGCGACACGTCTACTATTTTCCATCTTCTAGGTTGCTCTGATTCGACTTTTAGGTGCCCTTTTTGTAGTCGGCTCAATTGGATTTTGGAGAGAGAGTTTTCTAAAATCAAAACCTATCTTGAAGCTACTATTCTACCAGTTCCGCCATGAACTATCTCGGCTCCGGCTATCGACATCTGCTGCTCCTTTATACCCCAGGTACGTGGTCGATTGGAATGATTTTATTTTAAACATGTTCATTTTCATAATTTTGGCAGACACCACACAACTGTTCTGTTTACTTGTCGACGGGACAGGAGTACAATTGAGGCTGCCAGTAAGTAGCCTAACACAGGCCACGCCCACTCCCTAAGATATATTCGTCCTGCCGCTTTGAAAGAGTTACCCGGGCCATTAACTAGGTACATATATGCATGTACCTACGCTGCAACTATTGTTTCCCTTGTAATGTTTCCAGCTCATACAGGTTGTTCCCAACGGTCCTTACTAAGCGGCACTTGGAGTACAAAACTTTGCATTTTTATTGTTCTGGAAGTCACTGAGGATGAAGTTCCGCTAAAAGATTTATTGGCCATGTATGTACTTGATTTATTTTTCCCTTCTATTGTATTGTTTGGCTGGTTTTTCATGCGATTAATTAGTGCGTTCTGTTACCTTTTCCCTAATTAGTGTAAGCCGTTCCATTCGAGATAGGCACTGTATCTAATAGTCTAGTCACACTATGTGGGGTAACCCAGTAACCCGATTAATTAATTAAAATGTTTCCAATGGGCTAACTCCAAGTATCGGGCTATGCAAGCTAGTGAAAGCTACTAGAAATGCCCCTTCAACTGGGATTCCAAATATTTTATTATTATTAAATTGTCAAAAATTATTATTATTATTATTAAGTGTTCGACTATAATGTAAAATTTACAGGCGAACTTAAATTTAGCTATAGCTACGGGGCCTTAAGCTAAAATTGTCAAAAATTAAAACTCCTACTTTCTACAAAGTTACAATGTATTTTTACATAATTTTTAAGATTTTTCCTATGGGAGCCAAAAGATATAGTACTACCTGCAATAGAAAGAAGACTTTTGGGAAAGTTTAATCGCGATAGCTTTAAAACTGAGAGACTAGTTCGGATAGACCCGGACAGACATACCTATTTGTGTTGATCAAGAATATATATACTTTATGTGGTCGGAAACGTCTCCTTCACTGCGTGAAGGACTGAAATTATAATACCCCTGCACGGGTATAAAAACACAAATACCAAACACCCTGTTGCGGCTAAGGTGAGCTTTTTCACTTGCACTGTTGGCCAATAAGGCGCTCGAGAAATCCAATAATCAACCACTAAAATACAAACAAATTGTCCGAATTAACAATATAAGTATTCGTTGTTTATTGGCGAATTTACAAGTTTGTTGAGTTCAATTAAATGATTGCAAAGACGGCAGGCCGAAATGCTTGCCGTTTGCATGCGAAACGAAAGTGCGAAAGTTAGAAAACGAACTAAACTACGATCGGACGATGACTTGCTGCAGCAGCCAACAACAACAACAACAAGGGACAGCTGTTATGCGGCGCTCTTCCTCTCAGTCTTCGAAAGCTCAGCTGTGTTGCGCGGTCTGGCTAAGCGCTTAGCTGGACATACTCCCCCCGTTGGAGGGCACGGGTCTCCAACATCCATCTTAGGCAGCAGACATAGCTTGGCAACAGCCCTAGTTGTGGTGTTCAGTGCGGTCTTAAACTCAGCAACTCTTGCAACGCCATCAGCTCCGACGATTAGCTTGGTCAGCCTTGCTAATGGCCAACTAAGAGGCGGTGAGTTCTCGATCTTGATAAGGGCTATATCACCAACAGCAAGTCCAGGTTGGTTCGATCTCCATTAAGACCTCTCTTGTAAGAGGGTGAGGTACTCCTCCTTCCAGCGTGACCAAAATGTCTGTTGAAGATAGGAAACTCTTTGCCAACGATCCAGTCGATTGAAGTTTAATCCAGTGACGTCTGGAATTGCCAGAGATTTGGGTGGAGTTGTGCCCAAAAAATGATCGGGAGTCAGCACATCCAAGTCGTCTGGATGCTCTGTAATGGAAATTAATGGTCGTGAGTTTACGATTGAAGTAATTTGGCAAACTAGGGTGCGTAAGTCATCAAAACTGAGGATCGAACTGGAAGCTGAGCGATAGAAGTGGTACTTAGCAGTTTTTACCGCGGCCTCCCACAGCCCACCAAAGTGCGGAGAGCGAGGAGGTATAAATCGCCAATCGATTTGATCGGCTACACAGAAGTCTTGTACTGCATTCTGATGCGCATCCCTCATGAACAACTCCTTTAAACTCTTAAGCTCGTTACTGGCTCCCACGAGGTTAGTCGCATTGTCAGACCATATTTCTCTGGACCGACATCTAGTAGAAATAAACCGCTGAAGGGCGCTAATAAACGCAGGAGTAGACAAATCCTGCACCAGTTCCAGGTGTATGGCCTTCGTTGCGAAGCAGATGAACACGCAGATGTAGCATTTTACTGGCGGCCGAGTACGCACCTCGCTTTTGTAGAAAAAGGGGCCACAGAAATCTACTCCGGTGATCATAAAAGTGTACGATCCGTCATCCAATCTTTCCTTGGGGAGGTCTGCCATGCTGGAGTAAGCGCGGCTTGGCCCTAAAACACCTGATGCATTTGTTCACTACGCTTGCCACTAATTTGCGCCCGCCGACCGGCCAGTACTGATGACGAATTATAGCAAGCAGCGCACGAGGTCCAGCATGGAGATTCCTTTCATGGAAATATAAGATCATAGCGACTGTGACAGGATGGCTCCTTGGAAGTATTATAGGGTGACGAGCATAAAAATCCAGAGTTGAGTTCTTAAGTCTTCCGCCGACGAGCAGAATCCCAAATTCATCAACGAATGGATTGAGAGATGATGTTGAGCTGGACAGCGCAACCTGGCCCTTTTCGGATATGCATGTCAAATCGCTCCACAGGTGCACTTGTCGGATCGACCGAACAAGCATTCGAGTGCCTCCAACTAAATCGGCCACTGTCAACCCGCTTGATTTGGTCCTCTGATGAAACTTAAACATGTATCCAAACGAACGCTGTAATTTGTGGAAGGAGTTTGCGAATTTGTGCCCTTCCGTTAGATCCACAAATGGACATGTTGCGAGGAAGACTCGTTTACGAAGCTCTGGTAATGGTTCCTTTGAAATTACAGATACTGGCCATGAAGCTTGATCCTTGGATAGGAAAGCTGGCCCTTCAAACCATAGTTTTGAACCTATGAGCTCCGAAGGAAGAGCTCCCCTTGACAATGTTTCTGCCGGATTCAATTTAGTGGGTATGTAGCGCCAATCTGCGTAAGTCAACGTCAGCTTCTGAATGCTGGCGACTCTGTTTGATACAAAGACAATAAACCGGGCGGGCTCGCTGCGAATCCACGACAAAACAGTGGTTGAGTCGGACCAACAATAGAATTTTCCGGCGAATATTTTCATGCCTGCTACTTCATTAATAAGCTGAGCGAGCAACTCTGCTCCGCACAGCTCCAGCTTGGGAACTGTCATACCCTTAAGAGGTGCCACACGAGATTTTGAGCACAGCAGCTGCGATTGAGTTACTTCCCTTCCTCTTGATACAATGTAGATGCAAGCACCATATGCGAGTATACTGGCGTCGCAGAATCCATGGACTTCAACTTGAGTATCTGGAAGTACAACTAGCCGCGGAAAGGCGAAGCGTGGAGAGTTAGACAAACTATCATAGAAGGCGATCCAAGCAGATGCCAACGAGGCCGGCAAGCTTTCATCCCAATGAAGTTGCTCCTTCCATAAGAGCTGTAGAAATATTTTCGCCTTCGTTATGATGGGTCCAACCAATCCTAGGGGGTCATAAAAGCGAGCGACGATGGACAGAATAGAGCGTTTCGTTGGCCTAGGTGACGTCGATCCTGGCGAGACAGAGAAGAGAAATCGATCTGAAGCGGGATCCCAAAGCAAGCCAAGGGTCTTTGTGAAGTCTGTTCCATCGTGAAACCTTAGCAGCTTCTCCTTATCCTGGCTAGAAATTCCATTTAAAAGCTCTGATGCATTAGAGCACCACTTTCTGATTTGGAAGTGACCTTCCCTCAATAATTCCGTTGTCTGCTTCATGATCTCAGCCACCTCTTCTATAGATTCGCCTCCTGTCATTAAATCATCAACGTAAAAATCACGATTTAGAATGACAGAGCCGATCGGATATGCATCTTGCTCATCATGAGCCAACTGTTGCATGCAACGTGTGGCAAGAAAGGCCGCTGATCTGGTACCGTATGTAACTGTATCGAGTCTATAGGTTTGTATTTTCTCTCGTGAAGAGTCTCTCCATAGGATGCACTGCAAGAAGCTATCAGGCTCTGGAACGCGAAAACATCTGTACATCTTACAAATGTCCCCGGTTAATGCTACTCGAAAGGTTCGAAAACGCAGCAGCGTATGAAACAATTTAGCTTGAAGAGTGGGACCGGTCATGAGAACGTCGTTCAACGAAAATCCGGTGGATGTGGCAGCAGAGCCGTCGAAAACAACCCTAAGCTTCGTGGTCGAACTGTCCTCCTTAAGGACGCAATGATGCGGCAAATAGTATTGGCACCGACTCTTTGCTTCGGGACCCACCAGCGACATGTGAGCCAAATCTCGATATTCCTTGATGAAAGCTGCGTACCTTTCCTTTAGTTGAGGATGCCGGTCCAGTTTTCTTTCCAAGTTAAGAAATCGTCGAAAAGCCTGTGTATAAGAGTCGCCTAAGACATCCAAGTTTCGCTTTAACGGCAACCTTACAGAAAGCTCCCCAGTTGGGAGGCGAGCAAAATTGGACTTGAAGTGATTCTCACAATCTATATATTCTTGCTTGACCTTTTCTAAGTTTAAGCCACAAGATTCAATATCCCAAAAACGCCTTAGCAGCATATCGATTCTTTCATCAGCCTCTTGTTCATATTGCGGCGTGGATTGAGATGCTACTAATGCCGTCCTCTGAGATTGTCTGCAACCTCCTGAGACCACCCAACCGAAACACGTTTTTTGAAGTATTGGTAGCTCCGGCGACAACTTGATTTGGCCTACTGAGAGAAGATCAAAGAGCAAATCGGCTCCTATGAGAAGATCGATGCGCTGAGGCCTGAAGAATTCTGGATCCGCTAGTCGTATGTTATTTGGAATGTTCCAATTTGCAATGTCAAAGGAGAAACTTGGCTGGTGATCTGTGATCTTAGGCGCAACTAGAGCGGTAATATTGGCCTGGTAATCTGAGATTCGAGAATGCAGGCTTAAATGAATAGTGCAGCCATCGGATGCGAAGCTGGCGTCTCCAAGTCCTGACACGACATCTGTAGACTTGGTTCCTTTTAGTTGCAAGTGTTGCGCAAACTTGGAGGTGATAAGATGGACCTGCGAGCCTGAATCTAATAAAGCGCGGCATGGAACGAGAGTTCCAGCATAATTTTTTACAAGGATGACTACTGTCGCAAGAAGCTCTACATCTTGATTGAGATTTTGGGCGATAAGAATTCGTGGCGAATAAGTTTCTTCCACTGGAGAAGGTGGTTCGGCGGGTTGGGACATGCTCGTCAAATTGGGTGATGCAGGGGCAACCGGTGTATTGAAATGAAGCAATGTGTGATGCCTTGATCCACAGACGCGACACGCACTGTTAGATTTGCATGCTCGAACCTGGTGGCTTGCTTTAAGGCAATTGATACATAGCCCAACCCTTTTGACCTCCTTGCCGAAAGATGTGCATGAGTATATAGAGTCGCTAGGATTTCTACAAAAATCACAACCCTGACCGTTGGAATTAGTTGCTACAAATGAATTTCTACTACTATTAAGTTTGTTCCTTCCCACCTGCTTGCCAGGCGCGTATGTGGCCGTGGCATGTTCCATAGCTTCCATGCGTTGGCATCGTGCTTCTAAAAACGAGGTGAAATCCGCGATCTTCGGTATTTCCCCCATCGATGCATTTTATTCCCATTTAGATTGAGTAGCTCTGTCCAATTTTTGAATAAGTATGTAGGCAAACATAGCTCCAGAAAACTCCTCCAAGGTGCCCATTTCCAGAAGGGCGCGCAAATGAGCATTTAGCTTGTCCGATAGCTTCCGTAGTTTTATCGCCACCTCCACTTTCTCACCTTCGCGTCAGCTCCGGCCTACGAATCTGTAATTGGCTGTGAACACGAACTATAATTGCCATTACACAATTGTCGAAAATTTCACGAGTTTGGCTATCGATTTCGTCGTTGTCCAATTCTTCAAGCGCATCATGCGCAGTATTAAATGAGGTTGCTAATTGGTTTATTAAATTTAGACGCACTTCTAAATCAATGGTACTAAGCTCCCCAATAGCGTCTTGGGAAAGCTCATTGCTAATATTTTGCACTCGCTGAACAAGGGCATTTACTTTGCGTTTGTTAAAAGACACCCTGTTTTGCATCGGCGTCTCACTTCCCGCTTCTTCGTCCGACATAGTTCACCGCAATGTTTTGTTAGCACTCAACACCAAAGTCAAATTCGGACGCGTAAAGTTGCCGCGTGCGCGAAGAAGATGGAATGAGATAGAGTTGATAAGAACCGTTGCAGTGAGACCGGTGTTCACGAAACTGTATTTGAACCCGTTCACTGTATACGCGTATGTATGTGTGCGAAAATTCTAAAATACACGCTCGCACAGATTTTTAAATTATTTGTTAATGCGATAGCCGAATTGCTATCACGTCGGGGTCACCAAATGTTGCGGCTAAAGTGAGCTTTTTCACTTGCACTGTTGACCAATAAGGCGCTCGAGAAATCCAATAATCAACCACTAAAATACAAACAAATTGTCCGAATTAACAATATAAGTATTCGTTGTTTATTGGCGAATTTACAAGTTTGTTGAGTTCAATTAAATGATTGCAAAGACGGCAGGCCGAAATGCTTGCCGTTTGCATGCGAAACGAAAGTGCGAAAGTTAGAAAACGAACTAAACTACGATCGGACGCAGCCGATGACTTGCTGCAGCAGCCGACAACAACAACAAAGGACAGCTGTTATGCGGCGCTCTTCCTCTCAGTCTTCGAAAGCTCAGCTGTGTTGCGCGGTCTGGCTAAGCGCTTAGCTGGACAGACCCTAAAAGTACTTCACATCTAGTTGCCTATACAAAACCCTGCATGCTCAGGAACATGTATTCGCCAAACACCGCAAAGCCTCATACCAATGCTATTGTGAACGGCACTCCGCAAAAAACCTTGAATCTCGATTAGCTTCTCATCCCAAGGTGTGTGATCATTCGCTACATGGATCGTAATGTGGAGCATACCTGCCAGTCCTCTTGTGATGGATTTGATACCTCTCCAAAAAACTTTGAAACTGGCTTTTTATAAATTGGACTTCGTTGTCGGTACTATATCTTAAACTCCCATCTCGTCCCATTTTTCTGACTCCAGATACCGTCTGCTTTTGCTTTTGGCAACGCCTTTAGCCAAACAATCTTCGTCAGATGAAGCAGCACCACGAATATGTAGCAGTTGCTTCTTTTTAACCGTGGGTATTTACCAAGGAAATCCATATAAAAATTTCTTTTCAGATGTTATAGTCTTTGATATAGTTCTTAACCTGGATTGCCATCTTAGCCCAGCGACATCGCTGACGTGTGATTGATGGATTGAGGTGTTCGTTAAAGCTTCCGAAATTCACAGCTTCCACGGGAATTCCTGTGTTTCCCCGGTCACAAATTTTACTCGCTTCAGCAAGAGGCCGTCGTCCACCACTAAATCTTTAATTTACCGTCGCTTGTTAACGGTTGTGTTTACTTTTATGCTCTGAGTTTTTTGTGTTTTTCAGTGATTTTTTGCGAGTGTCTTCTGTTTGTTTATAAACAAAGCGTAGCTTTACAATTGTGTTAGTTTTTTTAAATAAATCTCCCAATAAACGCACTAATCTTGCTAAAACTCCTGTAATCTCTCTTCCACTCTCACTCTCTCTGAACATGCTGTACTTCTAATTTCTCTCTCTCTCTCTTGCTTGCTTTACATTTGTAACTGTTCGTGCGTAGAGTTGCTGGTGCCCCACAAGCCGCGCTCTGTTGATAGAAGTTTTTTCAATCGCGCTATCTTTCTTTTAATTAAATTCGCGATCTCGAGCTCTTATACTTTTTGTTTTTGCGGTTTTGGAATTTGATCCCAGTACCAAATTTTCTTGAGGTATCTTTTTCCACATTTTATTCCTATTTCTTTGACTAACCTTTTCTTTTGACGCTCTTGTGGTACCAGAAGACCGATAACATCCAACAATGGAATTGACAATTTGCCTCCCCCACCTTGATACCCTCTCTCCTGTAGTTTCTCCAACTAAAATGAGATGCCTTTGTAAATGTGACTATAATAAACTTAACTTAATGATTTCGCAATATAATTGGACAGATATTTTGTGATAACGATAAAAAGATGTAAACACGAAGACGTCCAGTTTGAGAGTGAATTTATTCAAAAGTCAAACATTCTTAGTGTCTAGAATTGAGTGAGCAGCGGGCAAAGTAAATGCAACGTTAGCATATTCATGTACACACATATATGCACTGAGACGGCTGGCTCGATGTGTTAGTGAGAGAGAGCCAGCCGGCACCGTGGGAATGCATAGTCAGCATTTTAGCATGGCCGATATGCAGGCCGTTGCCAAAGGTTGAGATTAATAAGTGTGTATAAATATGTGTATATTTGATGAAGTAAACAGGTAAATAATATATCAAGTACTTCGCTCGCTACACCTCCCCCGTTAAAAATAATGACGTATATTTAAATGAAGTCATTCTAAAGATATCTTATTATTATTTATTATTTTTGATTTTGAATTACTGATAATAAAAATGAAATAAAATGTAATGAAATGAAATGAAGTTTAATTATGATTAAAATGTATTATATATATATTTTTTTTTTTTTTCAGTTTAATTATTTTAAGTTATTAGCTATAAAAAGGTTTTAATCTGTCTTTGCTTACTACCTGTTTTTTTTTTTACTGTCTATAATTTTTATATTATTTCTATCGTTTATACTTACGACCTTAAATGGTCCTAGAAAGTTCTTATCTAGTTTGTGCCCTGTCTCATTTTTAAGTAAGACTTGATCGCCAACTTTTAGATCGAAATTATTTACGTCTATATCGTATAATGTTTTTCGCTTTTCTTTTTCCCTTTCCAGCATGATTCTTGCCCGTTTGTACGCTGATTCCTTAGCATAATCATCTATGTTGTATATGGGATCTATTTGATTTATTTTAAAAATATCTATAAATTTTCGAGCTGGTTTTCCGAACACTAATTCGTACGGACAATAATTATGCGTGACTGATGGTGTTGTGTTAAAACAGTATGTGAAATATTTCAACCATATGTCCCAATCACTTTTGTCACTTGGAATATATGAACGGACATATTCGTTGAACGTTCGGTGACTGCGTTCAATAGTCCCTAAGGGTTGATGGTGGTGTGCAGTCGATGAAATGTTGTCAATTTTCATATATTTGCATAAGTCTCTTATTATACTGTTCTTATACTTAGTGCCCGTGTCTGTTAGAATAACTTTCATTGGGCCGTAAACGAGCATAAAATTTTCGAAGATTGCTTTTGCAACGGTATTTGCGCTTTTTTCGGAATTGCTACTGTTACTAAATATTTAGTTAAATCACAAATAATTGTGACTGCGTATTCGTTTCCGTCCTCCGAACGCGGTAATGGACCAATAGTATCAATTAGTACCGTATCAAAAGCTGAAGTGGGTGTCTCGGTAATAGTCATTGGTGTTTTTGTATGAGTGGTTGTCTTAGATTGTTGGCAGGTCTGACAGGTTTTTACGTATTTAGTAACTACTTTTGTCATGTTTGGCCAATAGTAATGTCGCCTTATTTTTAATAAAGTTCTCCTGATTCCTGAATGGCCTCCCTCGATTGGATCATCATGAAATTTTTTTTAAGATTTCTCTTATGTTCTTTTCATTGTTTTTGTCTACTATGGTCACCTCAGAAGGTAGCGCTATTTGTACTTTTTGCAATGTACGGTTGCCCATTTCTTTAAATTCTCGTAATAATACTGGATTTAAAATCAGTGCGGTGGGTGCCAGTTGAAATTGTTTTATGCTTTGCATTCCGGCCTGTATCTCAAGCCTTTGGAAAAATTGTTTTAAATCAATTTTTCCATTGGAGTAAAAATCATCAATTATAAATTGGGAAATTATTCGTTTTCCTCGTTTAAACAAACACTTGTGTTTGATGAATTTAAGCTTCACATATTTTCTGATGTCATTGTTATTGACAACGTCATAGACTCTGGGCTCAGGATACTCCTGCTTCTGCAAGGGTTTCTTTTCTGATTTCTGATCCTGGTTTTTTCGTGTTTCTGATCTGGTTGTTATTTTCATTACCTGTCTGTTTATTGATTTTAAATCGTTTATTGTAATTCTGGGCAGAGCGTCTGCCACGTAATTATTTTTCCCCTTGAGGTATTCCGCCGTTAAATCATATATTTTAATACCCGTTACTCGTAGAGTAATTATACCCGTTACTCGTAGAGTAAAAGGGTATATTGTATTCGTGCAAAAGTATGTAACAGGTAGAAGGAAGCGTTTTCGACCCTATAAAGTATAAATATTCTTGATCAGGATCACTAGCCGAGTCGATCTAGCCATGTCTGTCTGTCCGTCTGTCCGTCTGTCTGTCTGTCTGTCTGTATGAACGCTGAGATCTCGGAAACTATAAAAGCTAGGAGATTGACATTTTGCATGCAGATTCTAGGAGCTCCTACGCAGCGCAAGTTTTTTTCAAAAAGGTGCCACGCCCCCTCTAACGCCCACAATAGCTTATATACAATTTTGAAAATTTAACTATTTCGGAAAAGTAAAAATGCAGTTTTCTTGTGTTTATCAATACCTATCGAAATGTAGAAGAAATTTTTTAAATCGGACCATTCGTTTAAAACTTATGCCTGATTAAAGTTTGTATCTGCCTTTAGCTGAGTTACGTTTATTAGATAGTCGGGACACCAACCCGACTATAGCGTTCTCTCTTGTTAAATCTAGCCTCATTCTTGTTAAATTTGTACTAGGGTCTTTCATTGAAAATACATAGGTAAATTAATGGTCGATGGTCAGTTTTTACTATAAAATGCCTCCCGAAAACCTATGATCTGAAGTATTTTATGGCCCAGTGGATGGATGCTAATTCTTGCTCAGTGGTTGTCTTGTTGGACTCTCCTTTTGTAAATGATCGAGACGCATATGCAACTGGTAGTTGCGCGTCCCCATGCTCTTGCGTAAGTACCGCTCCGCAAGCGTATTTGCTGGCGTCTGTTGTTATACAGAATTCTTTTTTGAAATCTGGATATTGTAAGAGTCTTAAGCTCATTAAGGCTTCTTTTAAGTAATTAAATGTCTCATTACAATCCGTGTTCCATTCGAAGTTGACGTTTTTCTTGCAAAGTTTTGTTATATGTCTAGAATAATCTTCAAAATTCTGTATGAATATTCTATAGTAGTGGAGAAGGGGGATTTAATAGGAGGAAAAGTTTGGTTAGACATAGCAGCTATGAATAAAGAGCCATTGAAATGAGACTGGTATCATCGGAAAGGCTGTTCTTTTGGCTATAACTTTTTCGTACATCATTTTTAAGTAAATTGCAAAGCCTTCGAGGAACGTTGCAAAGTGTCAATATACTTTTTAAACTGGTCTAGCCCCGATACGGGGGTAATAACAGTCCGAAACTTACCTTCGCTGTTAACGGTATAGAGTAAAAGAGATAATTTCCATAAAATTTTATTGGACTCGTTGGACACTAATCCGTCGATCCAAAATAGAATAGAAATTTGTGATTCCCATGATATAAAAATGCGGCTATAGCTTTTTGATGGGTTGGACCACATTTATGTCAGTTTAATTGGGATTTTTTGTAATCTAAAGAATATTATATTATATTATATTACTCAGCGGTGTGTTACGTGGGCATATTAGTGCCCCAGTCCCGAGAAGGACTTGGGTCGAGGGAAAGACATCCGATGTTCAGGCACCAATTTTGCCGGCATAAGCTCGCCGGATGGGGTGGGTTCTTGGTAAGTCTTTCTCCTCTCCAACGTAGCGAGAATAAATATTAAAGATGCCTAAAAAATAGTAATAGTCGTTGGTCATCAGTCTACATTGCCCCACAAGCTTAGCTTTCGCTTGATCCCCTTCACACATTCGTGTGCCAAATGGATCGTCGCGGGCCGCGCAATACGATCCCCTATTGTCAAGGTTGTTCGTCAAAAGTTATGTCATTATTCTTCACCTACTCCACTTATCGCGTCAGCAACCCCCGTTTGAATACTTAGCACTTCATGATTTTAAATTCACTTTTACATTATAATTTTATTGAATAAAATATTGGCTAGTGCCATTTGTGCATATTATTATTTATAATAATATTTATAATATTTATATAATTTAACTATAATTGACCAACAAAGTTTGTTAGCGGAGAGTATCGAATTTATCACCCGTACAGGGTGCACACGTCAGCAAATTTCTGACTATTCACGACTACAAACATCGCTCTGAGGGCTCTTGTGATTATTCATACAAACACAAGGCTGATACTCGCTGCCGAAAAGTCCATGTTTATTATATTATAAAAAGTAAAACAAAAAGTCTACTGTTTAATTATAAAATATTATAATGCCTTGAAGAGGCCTAAGTTGGGAGATTTACGTTAGATAATTAAAGCAAAGGCACGGATATATATATATATGATTAATAAAAGGAACAGTGTTCCGACAAACTTACCCCTTTTAGTCCTGGGCGATGAGATCTCGACACGCTGGATCCTGGGCTTTAGAAGACATTAGATATATATATATACGTGCAAAAACACAAAAAAAAAAAAAACTCGTTCTTGAGCACAATCACTTATTATATATATATATATAGATAGGTAGGTATGTATGTTTATATGTATGTAGGTAGATCCCACGGCGGCACACGTCAGTTCCTACGGTAGGGTCTCAGGCAGCGGCGTCTCCAATGTCACTGCACTTGTAATTGTGGTCTTCTTTTGCACTTGCATTCAGTTGCAGTTCACAAATTGTTTATGTTTTGCTTCACTTTTGTTTGCAATTAATGCATTTATTGTTTTTGCTTCATCACTGTTTATTGTTTTGGGTTTGGGTTTATTTTGGCACCTTCACTTTGATTAGACTTGGCGACATATCGCCTGCTCGAGGGCGTGCTTCTGGTGCCGGCGTCCTTGTACAGATCGCTTGTTCATCTTGACTACTTTCAGGATGGCCACGAAAACAAATATACCGATGACGATTTTAAGGTTCTGATTGACGTCCTGGATGTCGTCCTTGTAGTCAATGATTATAACAGTGTTAATAAGATTGGCTGTATTATGGGCCACTTTGGAATCAGTTCCACTCATGTTGAAGTCCTGGCTGGTTAATAAATTCGAAAATAGAAGCTCGTTCTTCGGAGCTAGGATATAGCCAGACTTCACTCAGTGAAATCGTGGGCAGCACGGAAATATTTCTCCCAGGATATGTTAGCGGACATCAAAGCAAAACTTCCTTCAATGATAGTTGTGGTTCATCGACGGCGAACAGGACTTCCTTCGAGGACTGTGATTATTCAGTCACTGGAACAGGACTTCCTTCAGGATATTAGCAGTCATATGGAATGCTCACGGACTTCCTTCTAGTACTTCGGTCTTGGCTCCAGTCTTCGATGGATTTGGGGAATATAGTGCTTACACTATATTGCCCTGAGATCAGAATAAATACTGTCTGCCTTCTCTATCCGGCTACGGTCTTTTATACCAGTATAGAGCTTTTTCTCGACCCCGTGATTTAAGTGTTCCCACCTATGATTTCCCCCTTTCGGTAGTGTCAATGCCCGACTGATGCACTTTGCCAGCTGCTGGTGTAGGGTTACGGTCGTTGTTCTGACCGTATGCCATTCAAAAGATCGTCAAGTTGCTCATTCCTTTGCTTGTTTTCGGTGAGTCAACGTGTCGATTGCCCCTCTCTTTGCCTTCAGATTCGTTGTTGTTTTTCTACGTGCATCTTTCTCCATCAAATAAATTTAAGGAGAGGGCGTACGTAACAGGCTCGAAGTGATCGATACGGACACGCATGGAATGACTTCGCAAAAAGGAATTTTCGTACGACCAATGTATTAATGCTTGCTTTGTTTTTCTTTCCTATTATTTAGGCGCCCTTAAACGTGTGCCTTCGACCCACTCCTGTACCAAGAGTCTCATATTCATCCGACTGCTCTAACCGGGCTATTATCAAGAATCAAGTGGTGAAAATTCGTGAATCATTTGACCTGAAGAATTCATGGATTCTCTTGACCTGAAGAATTCGCGGATTTTTCGACTTTAACAATATCAGAATCATATGAATCATACCGATTTCTTCAGGTAAAGTAATTCGCGAATTCTTCAGGTCAAAAAATCCGCGATTTCTTCATCGCGAGGGGTGAAAACAGTCACATAACTGAAGTATTGCTGCATTCTCAATTATGACCATGATATTTTCCCGTCATAATTTTTATGAAAGAACGGATCAAATAAAATTCGCGAATTCTTCCGGCTTAACTTTGTATTGCGAACAACTTCAAAGATCTTGCAACTTAATCGAAAGTTATCAGATCCATAAAAACCAATATTTATCCTGCCTTCACAAAAAAGTTGTACAAAAAGGCCCATTTTCCACCTTAAATCAATTTTTAAAATAGCCTAATGTTAAAATATAATTTTTTTTATTATATGTATTGAAACTACATGGCCAAACGAAGAAGGACCAATTTAAACCATATTTAAATTCTTAATACCATGGCCGCAAAAGCGAATTGAGTTTATAAAATAAAACTCACACGTAATCGTTATTGATGATTTTTATTTTTTTTGCTCATCATGATCATGAGTTTTATAATAAAACTCAAAAAAAACTGTTATTTTTGAGGAATAAAAATAAAAATCAGAAATAATTTTTTCAGTGCGAGTTTTATCAATAAAACTTATAACTGTTACGGTCCCTGCTTTTGTCACTTGAAATATATGAACGGACATATTCGTTGAACGTTCGGTGACTGCGTTCAATAGTAGCTAAGGTTTGATGATGGTGTGCAGTCGATGAGATGTTGTCAATTTTTATATATTTGCATAAGTCTCTTATTATACTGTTTTTATACTCTGTGCCCATGTCTGTTAGAATGACTTTCATTGGTCCGTAAACGAGTATAAAGTTTTCGAAGATTGCTTTTGCAACGGAATTTGCGTTTTTATTCGGAATTGGTACTGTTACTAAATATTTAGTAAAATCACAAAAAATTGTGACTGCGTATTCGTTTCCGTCCTCCGAACGCGGTAATGGACCAATAGTATCAATTAGTACCGTGTCAAAAGCTGAAGTAGCCCTGCAGGAAAAATGTGAACTAGTCTGAAAATTAACTAGTTGTACAACTAGTATAAAAGCTACCGGAATTTGTCTGGATGCATTTGGACTACACAGGGCTTAGAAAATTTGTGCTAGTCCAAAAAATAAATAGTACAAACCTAGTAAAAATGCAACTTGTCTCGGACTGGTCCCTTTCGGACTAGAAAAAGCCTAAAAACATTTAATTGGTAGAACAAATACATGTAAAGTATAGTTAAAAGGCAACTGGAATTTAACTAGTTGTAATCGGACTACATAGGGTCCAAGTTATAGCCTAAATTGAAGTCATTATCTAGTTTAAAAGCAAATAGAAATTAACCACCTACGATCGAGCCACACAGGGTGTATTACATATTGATCAGTCGAAAAAGGTATTCTTAAAAACTAGTACCGTAGAAACTGGTCTTGGTTTGGTGACATTCGGACTGAAAAGTATGACTAAAGTAAATTAGAGTTTATAAATTACACTAGTTTACAAAAAAAAATCGACGTCACCCTACTTGAAGACAACCTTAATTTTCTGGTAAAGAACATCTCCCTGATTAAGAAATGGGCACTTATAATTTTTTTATGATGTCAATTTTTTTTAAGTGTAAAAAACGTTTTTGGCCCTTTTTTATTTTCTATCTTTTGTTCTGGTTAACCGATTTTGGTCATCTTAGACTTATTTTATAGGTAATGGAATGCCCTTTAACTTTAACACCGCGTCAAAGTCTGAAAAAGGGAAAAAATTCAATTTGGACCGGCATAAATCCGATCATTAAAAATACACGCCTAAAAACCAGAACAAAAGATAGAAAATAAAAAAGAGCCAACAACGTTTTATACACTTAAAAAAAAATTGACATCATAAAAAAAATTATAAGTGCCCATTTCTTAATCAGGGAGATGTTCTTTACCCGAAAATTAAGGTTGTCTTCAAGTAGGGT
Source organism: Drosophila prostipennis (assembly GCA_037075205.1). Taxonomy (NCBI): domain Eukaryota; kingdom Metazoa; phylum Arthropoda; class Insecta; order Diptera; family Drosophilidae; genus Drosophila; species Drosophila prostipennis. The sequence continues at coordinate 639 of JBAMCJ010006684.1, read as the reverse complement.
GACGTCGATTTTTTTTTGTAAACTAGTGTTATTTATTGCCTTAAAACTAATACGGTAAATATAATTGATATTAAAGTGATAGAAATGTTTTTTTTTATCCGCAGCTATCTGCGATTAGCGGATATGCTGTTGGATTAAAATTCATTATGAAAAATGATTAAAAAGAAAATTTTAAATAGTCGGAGCACTAAACGATAGCGATAAGGAAAAACACAATACCATTTTCTTTAATGGAAATTACCAAATTCGTTAAGAAAATGTTGCTAAACTCTAGATTCTGCGAAGAATGCTAAATTAAAAAAGGTCACATTGCTGCTCTTGTCAAAAATAATTACGAAGCAATTGTGCGCACATGTAAAGCGGATCGACTTGGATCTTTAAGCTGAGGTGCAATTTATATTGGTAAGTACGCTAATAAAGTTTTGAACTCAAATCAAAGATCCACCCGAAGCATATGGAAAATAAAAAGTCTATTCTTGTTGGGTCATCCTCATTTGAAGAATTCACGGTTTTTTGCGTTTTTGTTTTTATTGTGCTCTGTGCTATGATATTCATTTGTGAATATTTTCTCTATCCTTCGGCTGTGGATTTATTAATATTAAGTTAATATTAAATATTAATTAATATTAATATTTCCAC